>JASAMY010000363.1:0-40063 GCA_030248085.1 Paralinhomoeus sp. GSCO2_6 | reverse complement strand
GTACATCATACATTGCTCCTTCCCCAGCTGGGCTGGCTGTCCCCCTATAAACAACCCACCATGAAGTGAGGCTGTCGCGTGCAATTGCGGCAAAAACATGGGCGCCGCGCAGCGTAAACTGCCGTACTGCAGCGCGTTTTCAGTACACTCGCGCACAATGGCAACCTTAACCTCGGTGAACATTGTCAAGATGAAACGTGGGCGTTTCGGAAGTAAGTAAAGGGACGCGTGTCTTTGCGCACCCTCGATGCAGGTGCGGGGCCGTTGTTGTGAACGCGTTGTTTGTTCGAAGCAACTGCAGGCAGTAATTCGCGGTTCAAATGAAGTGTGCGAGCACTCTGCTTGGAAGCTCCCTGCTGCTAGCAGCGTCGATCTCGCTGTCGAGTGGGCAGGACAGACGCACGAGAAACAACCTACAGCTGGTGCGGTTTCGCTGTGAGAGGCTGAACAAGCCCTGGAGCGACTGCATTCGCCATCTGAAGCGCGACTGCAGAAGCTCCACGCAGAGGAGGAGCTTCATCTGTACCAGGCTCCAACAGATCCCTGAGCGATTCTTGAGAAGTGGACCGCAAAACAGTGGTCGGTGACTTCTTCTCTGTGGCATCTTGGCTTGCACAGGCATGCAGCGCATGTACGTATACGTATGGGCACCTTGGTCTGTCGATGAACGTCATGCATGCCGCGCAGCGGAACCAATTTTTGATTCCCATTTGCGGCTGGGTGGAGTGTACAGTTTCGACGAATGCATCCGCTCTGATTAGATTCTTCGACAAGAACGGCGCCGATAAGCGATCCACGCGACAACTGGAGTAACCGAGAACCAACTGATAGAACTGATGTGCACAATTCCGGATTTGAGGAGCCTGAGAGCGTAGGTATGTTTCCGGCGGGCGGAACTAATCGACACCGAGAGATCGAACGAGGAAGTCAGAAGGGAAGCAACAGAAAAATTGATAGCACTCGAATGAGGAGACTGAACGAAAGGTTGGTGTGTGAGCGCTAAATCGTACCTACCTATTTCCAGAATGTTTTAAAATAGAAAGTTCAAATGTTTGTTTCAGGCTAAAAAGACGAGCCGAAAGGGAGGTGCGGACTCGACGGACCATCCAGCGCTCTTCAGTACGTCCCGCGACCATTTTCAAAAATCCCCACGCTAAAGTGGTCACTACAGAGATGGACTTAGTGAGCAATGTGCGTTTGAAAATGGTTTGGCTAGGCGTGGGAACTGTCGAGAATTTTGGAAATATGTGTGTGGCCGCATGAAGACAATTCCTTCAGTAGCTTCCCTCAAATCCTCCGATGGCTCGCTTAGACACACTGATGCTGAAAAAGCCTCCATCTTAAACAATCAATTCTCCTCAGTGTTTGTCACAGACAATAACGAGCCATTGGAATTGTCTTCACAAACCCATGTACGCATGTTACCTCCAAACTTTTCGGAATTTGACATATATCTAGCGCTCTCTAAGCTCCCCAATAAGTTCTCCTCAGGGACCGACGGAATTCCCCAGTACTTATTAAAGCGAGTGGCCCTTGCGATTGCCTACCCACTTATGCGAATCTTCAACTTATCCTTGGCCACAGCCCAAGTACCACCCGACTGGTTGTGCGCTAACATCACACCCGTGTTTAAAAAGGGCGCCAAAAACATCGCTTCCAATTACAGACCAATTAGCATCACCAGCACATCCTGCAGACTTTTTGAAAGCCTTATCAAAAAACGTGTCCTAGCGCACCTGCAATCCCATGGGTTAATCAGCTCTGCGCAACATGGTTTCCTGGCCAAACATAGCACTGTTAGTCAACTTCTAGAATGTCTGAATGACTGGACTATAGAATTGGATGCTAGACAACCTGTTGACATAGCTTACTTGGATATTGCCAAAGCATTCGATACAGTTAGCCACTCAAAGTTGCTGCATAAACTTAAGTGCTATGGAATTGCGCACTCAATTACCAATTGGCTCAGTAGCTGGCTAACAAATCGCACCCAACGGGTTAAAGTAAATGACACTTTTTCTGATAGCGCACCAGTTGGTAGTGGAGTCCCTCAAGGTAGCGTGCTAGGTCCACTCCTGTTTCTTATTTTCATCAACGACCTGCCAGCTGTTGCAAACCAAGTTTCGCTCAAACTGTTTGCGGATGACTGCAAGCTGTATTTTCGGTCCAAATTACCAGACGATCGCAGCAAGCTGCAAAACTCCCTGAATTTAATTTATCAATGGTGCAACGAAAATCAGCTCCAGCTTTCTCTTTCCAAATGTTCAGTCCTTCACCTCGGTATAAATCGCAAGGAAAGAACAAACTACAGTGTAGGAGGAACACAGCTATCTATGGTAGAAACTATGCGTGACTTGGGCGTCACTGTTTCCAAAGATCTTCGCTTTACTGAACATTGCAACCAGATTAGTAAGGCTGCTGGTCTAAGAGCTTCCGCAATACTAAACTGTTTTCACACTAGAGATTTGAAGGTGTTAAGAGTGTTATTTTGCGCGTTTGTTAGAAGCAGTCTTGAATATGCTTCCCCGTGTTGGAATCCGGTCATGGTTGGTAACACAAGGCAGCTGGAGTCAATTCAGAGAACTTTCACCCGAAATATTCCGCAACTACGCCACTTGTCATATGATGAACGGAGAGAGCGCATTGGTCTTCCCCTCCTTGAGCTGCGGCGGCTACATGCCGATTTAATCTATGTCTATAAAATAATTCACAAACAAACTTCCAATAAATTTGAAGATTTTTTTACCTTAAATAGAGACAGCAGAACGAGGGGGCATAATTTTAAACTCTGTCCACAAAAACACAAGACTCAATATAGAGCGCACTTCTTCTCGAATAGGGTCATTGCTGCTTGGAATGCCTTGTCGGAAGGAACGGTCAACTCCAAAACTATAATTACATTTAAACATAAACTCCTAAAGGAAAACTTATCCCAATTCCTAAATGGTTAGGTTATAAAATCACCTTTTTGGTGTCACCTAGCCATGTCTCGCACGTGATAACGTAAACAGTTGGCGGGCGTTGCATTTCCATCCCTCCTATTTGCTAACTGTGGACATTTGCACTTTGTTTGTTGTGACACATGTGTACCCAATTCGCTCACTCGCTGTGCTTCGCCTTTGTGCCTTTGTAATGTCGTACACCGTGCTTCGACGAATAAACAAACAAACAAACAAACAAACCTTACCTATGTACCGGTGCACAGTATAGTACACCGCGTGGCCACAGCTCATGGTTCACTGTTGTCAGACGCATCCAGTTTAAAATTTTGGAATGCTCTTCAGTAAAGTTCGTGGAACCGTTTGCGCCGGCCGTCGGCTACGACAGTCTGAACGTGAAGAACGGGGAGGACGCCCGGCGGCTGCGCGCCATCGTCGACCCCGTCTTCACCGCCACCGCCTGTCAGAGATACGTGCCCATACTCACGGAGGTTGAGGGCTTTCTGCGACAAAACCACCGTTAAAACGAATAGGTGGTTAAGGCCAGTATGCAATTTAGATTGCCGAGAAAACCGCTCAGAAATGGGCAGACAAGTTCTCTTCTGATGATACTCACATTGTCATTGGTGACGTGTATCAGGTGTGTAATTCGGACTAAGCTTTCAAATTCAACAAATGGTGCCTTTTTTAGGAAATGCTGTTCCACGCTCTCGACTGCATTACTCGCACAAATTATGGAGACTTCTTTGAAGATGAGGAGAAAAGAATGGAGATATTCCGGCTTCAAAAGATTGTGTGTAGGCACGCACGCACGTACGCACGCAAAGCGCAGCAACACGCAGATGATGTACGAAGTGCAGGCCAAGTTCAACGACCCTCACACTCCCACGTCCGAGCAGTGCAAACAAGGTGCTCGGCTATTTTCGCTCTCTGATCTGTTCAAGGAGCTAGAAGTATGGGTATATACTTCAGCGAATGCCGACGTCTACGTGCTGATGGAGCGACTGATGGAGCATCGCAAGACGGAGTCGGGTCGTCTGGACGGAGGTCGACTGCTCATAGACGAACTCATCGACGGCGCCAAGACCCACACGGAGCTCGTCGACACTCTCATGAACGTCTTTGTCGCTGCTCACGAGACGACCTCTGTCCGTGAGTTCGGTTCACTTTGGCCTGTCCATTCTACGTGCGTGCGTGCGTGCGTGCGTGCGTGCGTGCGTGCGTGCGTGCGTGCGTGCGTGCGTGCGTGCGTGCGTGCGTGCGTGCGTGCTGCGTGCGCGCAATGCACACACTTTCCAGTGCTGTCGAGACTGTTGTACTTCTTGGCTGGTGGACATGGCGTCCGACCGGAAGTTCGAGAGAAAGTTTATCAGGAAATGGTGGAAGTCATAGGGCGTGACCCCAACAAACAACCCATAACATCCTACCACACAGGTACACTGCTCTATTGACCCACCTTCTGTTTGGCATGTACTGCCTTGCCTATTTAATTAAAGGATACTCGCAAGTACCGTTAGTCCTACCCCCCCCCCCCCCAACACATGTGTACGTACGTACGCATCAAGTTGCAGCACACAGCCAACAATGGACGAATGCAATCGCTGTGGATTCAGCGTAGCCTATTGTGAGTGAACGATTCATGCTCAAAGGATCACTTTTCCTCTAGACAAGCTGGAGTATCTTCGCGCCGTGATCGAGGAGACGCTGAGAGTTGCAGCGGTTGTGACATTTGTGGCCAGGAACACGCTGGACAAGCCTCTGACGCTGGGAGAGTTCGTCATTCCACCCTGGGTGGGGCTCTCTTCAAATCACTCGTCGCTCGACATGTGTTCGAACGGCCTCAAACTCTTGTGACCTGAACTGCTTTTAGACTGCGGTCCTTCAAGACTTCGAGACGGCCTCGCTCGACCAGAAGAACTTTCCAAACCCGGACATGTGCGGTTTCTTGAGTATTTTCTCTTTTTTTTTCAACAAAACATTTTCATCAGATTTGATCCCGAGAGGTTCATGGGCAAGAAGAAGCCGTCGCCGCTCGCCTGTCCTCGCTTCGGCTTTGCAGGAGGCAGGCAGTGTCCTGGAAAACAGTGGGTATAATTGAACCATTTTAGAAGTCGTAAACCGTTGAATGTGGAATATTTTCTAGATTTGCTTACACGGAAACGATCACGCTGATGTCTGTGCTGGTGCGTCAGTTCAAGTTCGAGTTGGCAGAGCCGGGCAAGCGCGTTGAGCAGTTCTTCCACATCATCGCGTACCCGGCCGAAAAGATCGCACTAAAGATTACTAGGAGATCCTAACCCTATTTGATTCAGCTGTGTTTTCGTAATTCGTTTAGGTGAGGTAGTTTTGCCACACAATCAGAAGAGCTCCGCTCATGGGTGTGCGCGTTCATTCAATTCTGCTTCTGGCTGTTAATAGCTTGCATTTTGAACACACCGAGTACTATTTTTCTCATCTGCGAGCTGCACCGCAAGGGAAAATGAGTGGGACGGTTGGCGCCAACCGTATGTGTATCTCTTTCTGTACCCCGTTTGCAATGTATGTGGGGACGACCGGCGGCGACTACCGACATGCCGCTCTGTCATCGGACCCCCACAGCTGCGCTGCCTGTGAATTCTTTGTTGCGTTTTTGTGCAGTACGGCTACGACAGCCAAAGTCGTAGTCGTTGCGCCATGTTTTGCGGCATGTCCGTTAGGCCCGGTAGGTGTCGCTACGAGCGCGTCCGTTCGAAATCCCTACCGGTGATTGGTGGCGCAATGCGTGGGCGTTTGCGCGTTTTCCGCTCGCGTGACACGCGCTGACCGTTGGTCACTCTTCCGTTTTCCGATTTCCCCGTTTCGTGTTTGCTCCCTTCCCCCCTTGCGGCGAAGCCACCGTGCGACCTTGGACGCGTGGTGACGGACCGAATAGTGCAGCGGCGTTTGGACGGTCGTACCCAATCCTGCACACGAGCCGTTCGCCTCGACCACTGTCGGCAGCCCCGACACGTCAGCGCCAGCGAGCTTTCACTCAAGCGCACCGGCGCAGCGGCCGCTGACTCGACCTCTGTCGGCAGCCCCGGCACGTCGACGCCAGCCTGCCCACACAGCGCGCTGCGACAGGCGAAGCAGCGTCGGCTCAAGCGCGTTGCGACAGGCGAAGCGACGTCGGCTAGCGCGGCAGCGACTAGCGCTGCGCCCGTTTCGTGTGTCGACGCATCGTCTCTCGCCAACGTGGGGAGACAGCGCTCCCTAGAGGCGAATTCGAGTTGCAGGAACGCGCGCGGATTTTGTGCTAGCCAACGGCCGGACGAGCAGCGTAGCGGTAGCCAGAGGCGACAAGTTTGTCGGCTTCTCGCTCACACGCGGGCGGTGGACGTAGGCGCTCTGTCGGCGCCGGGGGCCTACTCGATTCAAGGGACGCAGGGCCGTTCGAGAACACGCACGCCTCAGTACATGTTTCCAAAGGGTTTTTTTTTAATTATCACATTCATTTTTTGAATAACTTTTGTTTCCTTTGTCGGATTGCTATGAAATTTGGAACACTTATCCTATGCTCAAGACTTTGGGATTTTGTCTGAAAGAAGAATCGTCAAATTCGGTTGAGGATTCCGAGAGTTATGGCGCTCCAAATTAGATGTCGCCTTTTGGGCAGATTTTACCAACTAAATCGTTTGAATCGTAACTATCCCGTACTGTATGCCAAATTTCAAACGCCAAACTTTGCTTTTGGCTGGCGCAGCTCGCCGATTACGGTTGGCGCACAGTATTCTCTGCTGCTGCTGGACTGAAGCCGCCCCCTCTCCATCCGCCCTCCCCCACTCCATACCAACCCAACGGCCCAGGTTGTTCGCCATGTGAAATCTGCCCAAAAAGCGACATCTGATTTGGAGCGCCATAACTCTCGGAATCCACAACCGAATTCGACGATTCTTTTTTCAGACAAAATCCCAATGTCTTGAGAATGAGTGTTCCAAATTTAATAACAATCAGACAAAGGAAACAAAAGTTATTAGGAAAAGAAATGTGATAATTAAAAAAAAACACCCTTTATATGTCTCCAAGGAGAAGATGAAAGAGTAGTGCCTCGAAAATTAATTAGAGGTTTACGGTCATCTTACGCATTTATGTCCACTAGACGCCCGTAGTGGCCTTCGGCCACCCCCCCCCCCGTCCAGTCCACCTGTCGAGTGGGCTAGCTGTTCAGCGTGCCATCCAGTCCACCTGTCGATTGCGCTAGTTGTTTAGTGGGTCGACTCGTCCCCGTGACGATTGCGCTACCTGTTTGGCATGCCGACTGGTTCATGTGACAAGCGCACTAACTGTTCAGTGGGTTGACTCGTCCCCGTGACGAGTGCGCTACCTGTTTGGCGTGCTGACTGGTCCGTGTGACAAGCACTCTAGCTGTTCAGAGGTTCGATTCGTCCCCGTGACGAGCGCACTAGCTGTTCAGTAGGTCCACTCATCCTCCCCATGACGAGCATGCTAGCTGTTCAGTGGTTCGACTCATCTCCGTGACGAGCGCACTAGCTGTTCAGTGTGCCATCCAGTCCACCTGTAGAGCGCGCTAGCTGTTCAGCGTGCAGTCCAGTCCGCCTGTCGAGCG
Source organism: Paralinhomoeus sp. GSCO2_6 (assembly GCA_030248085.1). NCBI lineage: Eukaryota > Metazoa > Nematoda > Chromadorea > Monhysterida > Linhomoeidae > Paralinhomoeus > Paralinhomoeus sp. GSCO2_6. The sequence goes on along the minus strand of JASAMY010000363.1, from coordinate 32,539 downwards.
CGCGCGCTAGCTGTTCAGCGGGTCGACTCGTCCGCGTGTCAATTAGAGTTGGGAAAAATACGTTTTGACTTTGGACCGACGTATTTTTTTTAAAAAATACGGTATTTTTTTGAAAAAACACGTATCTTTTGTATTTTTTTAGAGTACGTATGTACATGTACCATACCTCATAATAAGCCATCAGGAAAGTGCCAAAGCTTAGAAATCGGTACACATAGTAGGTCGAACGCTGTAAAACTGCGCAAGCACGCAAGTGAATGTGTACTAGTGTGTGTGCGTACGTGTGTGTGTGTGTGAGAGGTGAGTGCGTGGGTGAGTGGTGCGTAAGCGGAGTAATGAGCGACCAGGAGATTTGGCATCCAACAGAGTGAGCAAGGGGCCGCGCAGCTAAGAACGCGACACAGTGCGCGACGCAGAGATTGCGGGCGCAGGGAGGAGCTAGCAATAGCAAAAGCTAGCAATGAAGCTAGCAGAACCAATTGTCCGCTGCGTTTGCAACCTGTCATAAGCGAAAGCGAAACTGCTTAAGCGAAACCTAAGCGTCATAAGAATATGTGATGTAAGACAAATCGTCTTGTCTACTCCACCCACATAACATATATGCTCTTTGATGTTGGGTACACTGATTAACAATGAATGTTTTATTATTTATTGCAGGTTGACCCAACAAAATACACGCTTACGACTCCGATTTACCACTATGACCTTACGATTACGACTACGACCGTATTTTTTAAAAATAAGATACAGGCGGCGACGTATTTTTTTAAAAAAATACGTGTATTTTTTTGAAAAAACACGTTTGAAAAAATACGCGCCCAACTCTAGTGTCAATGCAGGCTAGCTGTTCAGTGGGTCGACTGGTCCACATGACGAGCGAGCTAGCTGTTCAGCGGGTCGACTCGTCCGCGTGTCAGTCAATGCAGGCTAGCTGTTCAGTGGGTCGACTGGTCCACATGACGAGCGAGCTAGCTGTTCAGCGGGTCGACTCGTCCGCGTGTCGATCCAAGCTAGCTGTTCAGCAGATTGACTGGTCCATGTGACGAGCCCGCTAGCTGTTCAGCGGGTCAACTGGTCCACGTGACCAGCGTGCTACATAGCTGTTGGGCGTGCTGTCCAGTCCTCGTGACGAGCGCGCCTGCAGTTCAGCAGGTCGAATGGTCTGTGTGACGAGCGTTCTAGCTCTTCAGCAGGTCGACCAGTCCACGTGACAAGCGCGCTAGCTGTTCAGTGTGTCATCCAGTCCATGTGTCAACAGGAGCCTTAGCTGTTTGGCATGACGAGAGTTTGTGTGACGAGCGCCCCAGCTGTTCAGCGTGATGACCAGTGTCGAGCATGCCAACTGGGCGCAAAGATCCGCCTGAGTCGGCCGCCATGAGCGTCCGTCGGTACTCAGCTGTGGGGCGTGCCGAATCGATCCTCTCTGGTTGCCAGGGCGCCTAGGTGGACGCGTCTTTTGCAGTGGTTCACGTTTTCGCAAAGCGTTTTTAGCGACTTTGACCAATTAACCAACTGTTGGCAAAAACGCTGTTTACATCTGAGACCAGTGCTAGCGAGGCTGGGTCGAACGAGCTATGTCGTATCCTTATCCGTGCGCGCGTGCGATATTTCTGTCGATTTTGTTTAGTTTTTAGGATCGTCTGTTTTCTTCTTGCCCCTTTAGGTATACTACTTTCTTTAACAAAAAGACATCAACAGGCAGTGTCGGTTTTGCCAGTGTCTTTTATGCAATGGCCCATTTATCGATATATATCGATTATCGCCGTTTATCGATACTTATCGCCGAAACGAATAGCGTCACTCGTCCTGTTTCGCGGCGCCGATTCCAACGAGCCATCGCCCGTCCGGATCGGTCGAGCCGTTCGAGAGTTTTTAGATGGAGACACAGACAGACAACCGCCGGAGTTGTAAGTACTAGACGCCCGTAGCGGCCTTCGGCCACCCCCCCCCCCCCCGTCCCCGTCCAGTCCACCTGTCAAGCGGGCTAGCTATTCAGCGTGCCATCCAGTCCACCTCTCCATTGCGCTAGTTGTTTAGTAGGTCGACTCGTCCCTGTGACGATTGCGCTACCTGTTTGGCACGCTGATTGGTCCATGTGACAAGCGCACTAACTGTTCAGTGGGTTGACTCGTCCCCGTGACTGACGAGTGTGTTACCTGTTTGGCGTGCTGACTGGTCCCTGTGACAAGCGCGCTAGCTGTTTTGTGGGCTGACTGGTCCGTGTGACAAGCACTCTAGCTGTTCAGTGGTTCGACTCGTCCCCGTGATGAGCGCACTAACTGTTCAGTAGGTCCACTCATCCTCCCCATGACGAGCACGCTAGCTGTTCAGTGGTTCGACTCATCTCCTTGACGAGCGCACTAGCTGTTCAGTGTGCCATCCAGTCCGCCTGTCAGTCGCGCTAGTTGTTCAGCGTGCCGTCCAGTCCGCCTGTCAGTCGCGCTAGCTGTTCAGTGCGCCATCCAGTCCGCCTGTCAATCGCGCTAGCTGTTCAGTGCGCCATCCAGTCCGCCTGTCAATCGCGCTAGCTGTTCAGCATGCCGTCCAGTCCGCCTGTCAGTCGCGCTAGCTGTTCAGCGTGTCGTCCAGTCTACCTGTCGATCGCCCCAGCTGTTGAGCGTGCTGTCCAGTCCATCTGTCAATCACGCTAGCTGTTCAGCGTGCCGTCCAGTCCGCCTGTCAGTCGCACTAGCTGTTCAGTGCGCCATCCAGTCCGCCTGTCAATCGCGCTAGCTGTTCAGCGTGCCGTCCAGTCCGCCTGTCAGTCGCGCTAGCTGTTCAGTGCGCCATCCAGTCCGTCTGTCAATCGCACTAGCTGTTCAGTGCGCCATCCAGTCCGCCTGTCAATCGCGCTAGCCGTTCAGCGTGCTGTCCAGTCCACCTGTCGATCGCGCTAGCTGTTCAGCATGCCGTCCAGTCCGCCTGTCAGTCACGCTAGCTGTTCAGCGTGCCGTCCAGTCCGCCTGTCAGTCGCACTAGCTGTTCAGTGCGCCATCCAGTCCCGCCTGTCAATCGCGCTAGCTGTTCAGCGTGCCGTCTAGTCCGCCTGTCAGTCGTGCTAGCTGTTCAGTGCGCCATCCAGTCCGCCTGTCGATCGCACTAGCTGTTCAGCGTGCCATCCAGTCCGCCTGTCGATCGCGCTAGCTGTTCAGCATGCAGTCCAGTCTGCCTGTAGAGCACCCTACTGTTCGGCGTGATGACAAGGCCGTGCGTCGTGCGCGCCAACTGGCTGCAAAGGTCTGGCCGACTGGCCATGAGGATCCGTCTGAGTCGGCCGCCATGTGCGTCCATTGGTCTTTTGCAGTGGTTCGAATTTTCGTAAAAGCGTTTTTAGCAACTCCGACAAATTGACCAACTGTTGGCAAATGCCATTCACATTTGAGAAACGTTCTGGCGATGGCTGGTCGAACGAGCCGCGTCGCATCCTTATCCATGAACGCGTGCTATATTGCCGTCGTGTTGTTTAGTTTTTAGGATCGTTTGTTTCCTTCCCCTTTTAGGTATACTACTTACCCCTTTTAGGTTCAAGCGTAGTAAAAGACGCTGACAGGCAGTGTCGGTGTTGTGGGTGTATTTTATTTTACGCAATGCCAGAATTTTGCTAATTTCGCCATTTTCGGCACTTATCGGTACTTGTGGCCAAAACGAGCAGCTTCCTGGCGCATGCGAGGCGAGGCCGAGTCGATCGAGCCATCGCCCGTCCCGATCCGTCGAGCCGTTTGAGAGTTAAGTTTTCTTGACGCATGCAGGCTTTCTAAGAAACGCGCGTCGTTGTAACTAAACAAAACATTAGTCGCACCAAGATATTTGTCCCAGAGCGGTATTTTCGCCATTTATATCAGCTTAGTATTGGAAAACCATTAGCGTCACTCGTCCTGTTTTGCAACGCCGATTCGAACGAGCCATCGCCCGTCCGGATCCGTCGAGCCGTTAGAGAGTTTTTCACCGGACAGACGCACAGACAACCGCCGGAGTTGTAAGTAGACTAGACGCCCGTAGCGGCCTTCGGCCACCCCCCCCCCATCCAGCCCACCTGTCGAGCATGCTAGCTGTTCAGTGGGTCCGTGTGTCAACGCAGGCTAGCTGTTCAGCAGGTTGACTCGTCTGCGTATCAATGCAGGCTAGCAATGACTCGTCTGCATGTCGACGCACGCAGGCTAGCTGTTCAGTGTACTGTCCAGTCCACCTGTCGATCGATCGCGCTAGCCGCTCAGCGTGCCGTCCAGCCAGTCCGCCTGTCGATCGCGCTAGCTGTTCAGCATGCCGTCCAGTCCGCCTGTCGATCGCCCCAGCTGTCCAGCGTGCCGTCCAGTCCGCCTGTCGATCGCGCTAGCTGTTCAGCATGCCGTCCAGTCCGCCTGTCGATCGCCCTAGCTGTTCAGTGTGCCATCCAGTCCGCCTGTCGATCGCGCTAGCTGTTCAGCGTGTCGTCCAGACCGCCTGTCGATTGCGCTAGCTGTTCAGCATGCCGTCCAGCCAGTCCGCCTGTCGATCGAGCTACCTGTTCAGCCTGCCATCCAGTCCGCCTGTCGATCGCGCTAGATGTTCAGCGTGCCGTCCAGTCCGCCTGTCGATCGCTCCAGCTGTTCAGCGTGCCATACAGTCCGCCTGTCGATCGCGCTAGCTGTTCAGCGTGCCATCCAGCCAGTCCGCCTGTCGATCGAGCTAGCTGTTCAGCATGCCGTCCAGCCAGTCCGCCTGTCGATCGAGCTACCTGTTCAGCCTGCCATCCAGTCCGCCTGTCGATCGCGCTAGATGTTCAGCGTGCCGTCCAGTCCGCCTGTCGATCGCTCCAGCTGTTCAGCGTGCCATACAGTCCGCCTGTCGATCGCGCTAGCTGTTCAGCGTGCCATCCAGCCAGTCCGCCTGTCGATCGAGCTACCTGTTCAGCCTGCCATCCAGTCCCCCTGTCGATCGCGCTAGCTGTTCAGCGTGCCGTCCAGCCAGTCCGCCTGTCGATCGAGCTAGCTGTTCAGCCAGCCATCCAGTCCGCCTGTCGATCGCGCTAGCTGTTCAGGGTGCCGTCCAGTCCGCCTGTTGATCGCCCCAGCAGTTCAGCGTGCCGTCCAGTCCGCCTGTCGATCGCGCTAGCTGTTCAGCGTGCTGTCCAGCCAGTCCGCCTGTCGATCGAGCTAGCTGTTCAGCCTGCCGTCTAGTCCGCCTGTCGATCGCCCCAGGTTTTCAGCGTGCCGTCCACTCCGCCTGTCGATCGCCCCAGCTGTTCAGCGTGCCATCCAGTCCGCCTGTCCAGCGCGCTAGCTGCTTGGCGCGCCATCTGTTCAGTGGGTCGACTGTTGGCATATGCTGTTCACATCTGAAACCGGTTCTAGCGATGACAGGTCGAACGAGCCGCATCGCGCCTTTATCCGTGCACGCAGGCGATATTGCTGTCGATTTTGTTTAGTTTCCTTTTAGGATCGCTTGTTTCCATTACAGTACCGTTTGTTTCCTTCTTGCCCCTTTAGGCTTACTACTTACCCCTTTAGACCTTAGAAACACCGTTTTCGCTTCTTTTTGCCACTTTCACCATTTATCGGTATTTATCGTTGAAACCAGCAGCATATATGGAAATGCCGGGCGAGGCCGAGTCGATCAAGCCATCGCCCATCCAGATCCGTCGAGCTGTTTGAGAGAACCGAAAAACTGATCGTTTTCTAAAAGACGCGTTCCCTGCGGGAGAAACATTAGTCACACCAAAATGTTTGTCCCAGAATTGCATTTTAGCTATTTATCGGTATTATCGACATTTGTCACCAAAACGAATAGCGTCTGTCGAAATGCGGAGCGAGGCCGAGTCGAACGAGCCATCGCCCGTCCGGATCCGTCGAGCCGTTCGAGAGTTATAGCCCGGACGCGACACGCAGACATACACAGACAACCGCCGGAGTTGTAAGTAGAAATACCTATCGGTCTGCTGCATCAAATTCCTGTTTGCACGGCGCTTCGTTGTTGACAGAATATCGCCTTACTCGAGGGTACAGTCAGGCGTGAGCAGAAGTACGCGAACAGTGCCTGTTCACGGTTATTGGAAAGGCTAGCTTGGAATTTAAGCGCAACCTAAAGACATTCTCCACAATGCGCATTACATCGGTGCGAAGGTGCATTTCCGTCTTCTGACAAGAGTGCATAGGCGCGAGCAGATCATGACCGATAATTCAACGGAGAGCATCCTTCGCATCGTGGCGTTCGCGATGCCGCCCTACGTGAAGCCCTGCGTCCTGACCAGTCGCAGTCTGCGGCCCACCGCACGCTGCCCCGACCCGGGCGTCGATTCGGTCATTCTCGCCCACACGATCGAAGAGTCGCGGCTGCCCTACCAACTGTTCTCCGTGGAGGAATTGAAACCGGAGTTGTCGGAGACCGAAAGGAGGAATCTGTCCAACTTCCAGACGGTGGAGCTTCTGCTCGAGAGAGGCGTCGTCGACACGACGACCGCTGTGGGAGTGGTCGACACCGACGAGGACGCCCCCTACGACTACGTGTACCCCGCTCTGTTTGGCTCGCGAGCGTTTGTGGGCGCCAGGGGCGGGGCGACTTCATATTCGCCAACCCTGCCGGTGTTCTGGGCGTTTTCGACTCCACGGTGTGGATGGCCCTCGTGCTCTGTCTTGTGACGACGTTGGCCATACGACGTTTGCGAGAGTTTCTGAGAGAGGCTCGAGCCCATTCGATCGATCGGTCGATCATCGTCGACCAAAAAAAAAATCAAGCGATGGCTCTCTTTCTGTGGACGTTGTCTGCGTCGATGACATGGGAGCTCTCGACTCTTCCCTCCGATACCACCCGGAGCTGGTCCGCTGGGAAGGGTGTATCCTGGCGGTGGGAGGGCGTCGAGAGCCTCGACATCGAGACGGACACGTGGCGCGTGGAGGCCGCTCGACTGGCCGGCAAGACCGCAGGAGCCATCGTCGATTTCGCCGCCGTCGTACTCATGGAATGAATTTGTATGCATCGTTCGCAGTGTATGCAGTGTATTCTAGACACAAAGATTCTATTCTTCGTCTCACTTTGCGCTTCTTAGGTATATGTATGCTGATTGCTGACCAGTCTAGCTAGACCTTTCTGTCAGCGATAATCCCTGACTGAATCACTCACTCTATAGTTCTTCACACTCACTCTACGGATTTTTCGCTTTCACAAGAACCTGGAAGAACCAGGATGTTGCTACCAATACTGATTTTACTGGCATCATAAACACTGACCTTAGAAAGAGTTCGGGGCGCTATTTTGGTATGTTCAATTTTACCCATAAATTTCGATTTGCCAAACTTAACACAAACTCCGCCGGCGACTGTTGTAGTCGTGAAGCCGGTAGTCTCGATTCGATTCAGCGAGTCGCAGCAGGCGCAGCGGAGCGTGCACGACGCTCCATCGTGCGCCTGCTGGAAAAGCGGCGAATCAATCCGTCACGAGAATTGACATGTCGTCCTTAGAGTTTGTGTGGCAAACGCACCACTCTTCACTGTATTGCACTTTTATTCCATTCAATTTAATTTCTGCTGCAGACTCTGAAAAATTGTCCTCCACATTAGGCGACATCATCACCGACTACAAGCTCTCTCTGATAGCGAGACGAGACATGCGCCGCACTCCGGACTTTTCTGTATCACTTACCCCACTCGGTTTTATGGCACTTCTCTTCACATGAACACATGCACTGCATCTGTAGCTTCCAGCAATGGACCGACTCCGACTGGGGTAGGTAGACTGATAACAAAACCGCTTCGTTGCCACTGCACTTTCGATGTTAGGCAGTTGCGCGAGCTTTGAGCTTTGAACATTGCGTCTGCAGATTTCTTTGAATAAGAAATTTGGAAAATGTATTTCTTTTTTATCGCCATCCTCGTCTTGGGAGTCACTTTGTTGTATCTGGTAAAATTCCTTTGGTTTTATGATAATTTGTCACCAGTTTTTATTGTCTTAGTATCGATGGATGTCAACCAACTCAGCTGAAACGGAAGAAGAGACGCCCGAACCACAACTGCGAACCCGGTTGCCACCTGGATTGGAGCCGCGCTCAAAAGAGTACGTTCTACCCCATTTTCTATGGTTTTTGCGAAGGAATGTTGCAACTGCAAGTAAGACGCGTTCTAGGAACATCGACAAGTACCATAATTTTGTTTGTGGCACGATGTACATAGATACAACAGGCGTTAACCAACACTGTCTGTACTTGACCTATGTAGGCAGATCAGTCATGCTCAAAATGCTCGAGACAATTTTTGGTGTCCCGGTTGTGTTCTGTGCCGCGCGGTTTCTGGTAGAACCGGACAGAAACACTAGGATGTAAAAGCAATCGCAACAATTAAATTCTGCAGAGTAGCCCCCTCTTCCCCACTCCCTAAGGGTGCGGAATGAGCGACCGTCGAACAGTGATGCTCTCATTTGGGAGAGCCTTTCAGACGCGGCAACATCGAAGACATTGTGGAGGCGGGCAGCGTGGTCGCCTTTCTCAAGGGGCTCCACAAGAAGTTCGGTCCCGTCGCGAAGTTCTACTACGGGGACAAGCTGACGATCTCGACGAGCACGCTCGAGACCTTCCGCCAACAGCAGCACCTCTTCGACAGAGACCGTTCGTTCCACTGCACACCCTACCTACACAGCGTAGTGCACAACACAGCTCAGGGTTCACTGTCAGAAGCATCCATTGAAAATTTGGAATGCTCTTTCAGTGAAGTTCGTGGAGCCGTTTGCGCCAGCGGTCGGTTATGACAGTCTGAACATGAAGAACGGGGAGGACGCCCGGCGGCTGCGTGCCATCGTCGACCCCGTCTTCACCGCCGCCGCCTGTCAGAGATACGTGCCCATACTCACGGAGGTCGAGGGCTTCCTGCGACAAAACCAGCGTTGAACGAATAATAAGGCCACACGTAGGTATGCAATTTAGATTGCCGAGAAAACCGCTCAGAAATGGGCAGACAAGTTCTCTTCTGATGATACTCACGTTGTCATTGGGGACGTGTATCAGGTGTGTAATTCGGACTAAGCATAAAAAACTCACCAAATGTGACAAATTGTTACAAAACAAATTCAACGAATTTTTAGGAAATGCTGTTTCACGCTCTCTACTGCATTACTCGCACAAATTATGGAGATTTCTTTGAAGATGAGGAGAAAAGAATGGAGATATTCCGGCTTCAAAAGATTGTGTGTAGGCACCCACGAACGAACGAACGCACGCACGCACGCACGCACGCACGCAAAGCGCAGCAACACGCAGATGATGGACGAAGTGCAGGCCAAGTACAACGACCCTCAATGTCCCACGTCCGAGCAGTGCAAACAAGGTGCTATTTTCGCTTACTGATCTGTTCAAGGAGCTATAAGTATAGATCTGTACTTCAGCGAATGCCGACGCCTACGTGCTGATGGAGCGACTGATGGAGCATCGCAAGACGGAGTCAGGTCGTCTGGACGGAGGTCGGCTGCTCGTAGACGAACTTATCGATGGCGCCAAGACACACACGGAGCTCGTCGACACTCTCATGAACGTCTTTGTCGCTGCCCACGAGACGACCTCTGTCCGTGAGTTCGGTTCACTTTCGCCTGTCCATTCTGCGCCGCGTGCGTGCGTGCGTGCATGCGTGCGTGCATGCGTGCGTGCATGCGTGCGTGCATGCGTGCGTGCATGCGTGCGTGCATGCGTGCGTGTGTGCATGCGTGCGTGCGTGCGTGCAATGCACAGCACACACATTCCAGTGCTGTCGAGACTGTTGTACTTCTTGGCTGGTGGGCATGGCGTCCAACCGGAAGTTCAAGAGAAAGTTTATCAGGAAATGGTGGAAGTCATAGGGCGTGACCACAACAAACAACCCATAACAACCTACCACACAGGTACACTGCTCTATTCACCCACCTTCTGTTTGGCACGTACTGCCTTGCCTATTTTAAAATTTACCGATACTTACAAGGTTAGTGTGGATGCCCCCAGCCTCCCCCCCCCCTTCCCCGACCACATGTGTATGTGTACGTACACATCAAGTTACAGTACATTGCACGATTGCTATCCCTGTGGATTCAGCGTAGCCTATTGTTAGTGAACGATTCATGCTAAAATGATTAGTTTTTCTCTAGAAAAGCTGGAGTATCTTCGCGCCGTCATCGAGGAGACGCTGAGAGTTGCAGCGGTCGTCACATTTGTGCCCAGGAACACGCTGGACAAGCCTCTGAAGCTGGGAGAGTTCGTCATTCCACCCTGGGTGGGGCTCTCTTGAAATCACTAGTCGCCGGACGAGTGTTCAAATGGCCTCCAACTCTTATGACCTGAACTGCTTTTAGACTGCCGTCCTGCAAGACTTCGAGACGGCCTCGCTCGACGAGAAAAATTTTCCAAACCCGGACATGTGCGGTTTCTTGAGTATTTCCTCTTTTTTCAAACAAAACATTTTTATCAGATTTGATCCCGAGAGGTTCATGGGCAAGAAGAAGCCGTCGCCGCTCGCCTGTCCTCGCTTCGGCTTTGCAGGAGGCAGGCAGTGTCCTGGAAAACAGTGGGTATATTTGAACCATTTTAAAAGTCGTTAATCGTTGAATATGAAATATTTCCCAGATTTGCTTACGCGGAAACGATCACGCTGATGTCTGTGCTGGTGCGTCAGTTTAAGTTCGAGTTGGCAGAGCCGGGCAAGCGCGTCGAGCAGTTCTTCCACATTATCGCGTACCCGGCTGAAAAGATCGCACTAAGGATTACTAGGAGATCCTAACGCTATTTGATTCAGCTGTGTTTTCGTAATTTTTTTAGGTGAGGTTGTTTTGCCACACAATCAGAAGAGCTTCGATCATGGGTGTGCGCGTTTATTCATTTCTGTTTCTGGCTGTTATAGTAGCTTGCATTTTCAACACACCGAGTTCTATTTTTGTCTTCTGCGAGCTGCATCGCAAAGGAAAATGAGTGGGAACGTTGTCGCCAACCGTATGCGTTTCTCTTCATATACCCCGTTTGCAATATGCGTGTTTCGACTTATGTCTCCAAGGAGAAGATGAAAGAGTAGTGCCTCGAAAATTAATTAGAGGATTTTCGGTCATCTTACGTATTCATGTCCACACCTATCGGTCTGCTGCATCAAATTCCAGTTTGCACGGCGCTTTATTGTTGACATAATATCGCCTTACGAGGGTATGTCAGCAGCGTGAGCAGAAGTACGAGAACAGTGCCTGTGCACGGTTATTGAAAAGGCTAGCTTGGAATTTCAGCGCAATTTAAGCTGAAGCCACTCTCTCCAATGCGCATACTACATCGGTGCGAAGGCGCAGGTATTTCCGTCTTCTGTCAAGAGTGCCTAGGCGCGACCAGATGATCATGGCGGTTAATTCAACGGAGAGCGTTCTTCGCATCGTGGCATTCGCGATGCCGCCCTACGTGAAGCCCTGCGTCCTGATCAGTCGCAGTCTGCGGCCCACCGCGCGTTGCCCCGACCCGGGCGTCGATTCGGTCATTCTCGCCCACACGGTCGAAGAGTCGCGGCTGCCCTACCAACTGTTCTCCGTGGAGGAATTGAAACCGGAGTTGCCCGCGACCGAAACGAGAAATCTGTCCAACTTCCAGACGGTGGAGCTTCTGCTCGAGAGAGGCGTCGTCGACACGACGACCGCCGTGGGAGTGGTCGGCACCGACGAGGACGCCCCCTACGACTATGTGTACCCCGCTCTGTTTGGCTCGCGAGCGTTTGTGGGCGCCAGGGGCGGGGCGACTGCACTCTTCGCCAACCCTGCCGGTGTTCTGGGCGTTTTTGACTCCACGGTGTGGCTGGCCCTCGTGCTCTGTCTTGTGACGATGTTGGCCATGCGGCGTTTGCGAGAATTGCTGAGAGAGGCTCGAGCCCATTCGGTCGATCGATCGATCATCGTCGACCAAAGAAAAATCAATCAAGCGATGACTCTCTTTCTGTGGACGTTGTCGGCTGGACTGTTCTCGAGCGTGGTGCTCGCTTCGTTGTACATTCCCAGAAAACGATATGAAATCGCAACTTCTGAACAGCTACTCTCTGCGGTGAAAAGAAACGATTTGATGCTGCTCTTAGAGACCAATACGAAAAAGTTTTTCGAAAACATCGAACGAACAAGTGCCTCGGATCAATTGACAAGAACTCTGGGTCGATTGGGTCGTTCTACAAACCTTTCAGACTCTGAGCTGTTAGACAAGTTAATATCGGGAAAATTTGTTTACGCGACCGACTTTGCGAGCGCGGTTCACCTGGCGCTGAAGGACTGCAACCTCGGACTTTTACCATTCAGGATTGGACGTGCGTTTGCATTTTTTGTTTTTGGTGTTGCGCATGCCATCCACATGGCGCATATACACTACCTGTATGCATGTATGTACGTATACGTCAATTACAAGTTTACCATGTATGTATATGTAGCGTCGACTCCATGTTGTTTCTTGTGCGGCAGCGAGCGTCCACGCCGTCTACGCCCGAGTACTGTGCACTACTACTATGTACATACATAGTAGAACGTGCAGTACTGTTACAGTATTCAGAGTACTGCAGTACGTTGGAGACGGCTTGGCGCCGTCCGCAGCGGCGGCGTCGGCGGTAGGCTCCAGCGTGGACACCGCCCACCACTCGCGCGGTTTCAAAACATAACCTACCGTAATCTTCTTTAGGATTGTCCGCAATCGGTTCAGTGCTCGTATCAAAGTCTTCTCCATACAAGACGCGCTTGAGGAAGGCGTTTCACAGTCGCTCCGCCGCCATTTTTAACACAGAAGCTGCATTCCTGCAGAGAACCAGAGAACTGGCTCGTTCTTGTGACGATTCCTCGAACCGGAAAATCAAGAGCAGCTTAGCGGTTGAAAACCTATTCAGCGTGATCATATTATGGTCGGCCGGTCTGGGACTGTCGCTATTCTCGTTCGCGAACGAGTGGCTCGGTGCAAATTCTGACGGTGAGTGCCTGCCGTTCGCTACTCGCTTGTCTCGAACGTAAACTCTTCTCGCTACGCAGTCTTTATCCATACGTGTCCGTCCACACCACGTGCGTGCGTGCGTGCGTGCGTGCGTGCGTGCGTGCGTGCAGTTTCTTGCAGGAGCATTGTATAAATTTTTGAGACGATCAACGAAGGACTTCCAGTTGCAGCATATTACAGAAAGTCGTCACCATATCATCATATTACAGAAAGCATCATATTACAGAAAGAAAACAGAGCTAATGGCGTCTCACACAGTGAGCATCTCACACCAACCAAATTGCATCACAAAATCACAGCGTTTCCGCAAGAGCCTAGCTTACCTTACCATAATGTAAATATAGGTATAGGTACTCAGGACAGCAGCAGCAATGCCACGCGACACGACAATCACAGATGGAAGTGCTCCCCGTGGTAATGGAACTTGACTCGTTTCGATGCCTTTGTTGTCGCAGAACAAAGCACTCGTGCTTCGCTCATCAGTTTCTCGGGACCACAGCAGAATACACCGCAATACCGCTCTCCATTCTCTCTAGCGCATCTGAAAACGTCCGTGTGTGCGCGCGCGTGCGTGTGGGTGCGTGCGTATGTACGTGTAAGCATTTATTTATACCGTGTGCTATGTACGTAGTGCAGACCTTACAGGGTACAAAGGCTGACACACAGCATACTTTTCTGTGCTTTCAAAGATGCTCCGCAGATTCGGCCTTCCCATCTTGATGTCGAAAGCGCAACTCTCTTCTTTCGCCTTCGCCGACTCAATCTCGTTGTTGCTTTGGGTCGAGAACAGATCCGTGGAAAAAAGCCGACTCTGCAACGTTCAACGGAAGGTGAAGTTGCAGTGCGTGGAATGGCACAGACTGCTGCATGCAACGCACGTCAGCGTGCTTCAGCGCCGGATTGTGATTGAGAATTCCCTTCATCATTGCCCGATCGGATGAGACCCAGACGAAGCGCACCTGAAATTGGAGAATTGAAATTTAGTTTTCTGTTCAAACAAACTGCATCCGCCCGTTACGCACGTGTCGCACAGGTCGCCCAGTGTGGGCGTCGTGGAGTATCTGCTTGCACAGGGACAGCATGGGAGAGCAGCCGATGCCTCCGGCGATGAACAGAAAGCTCGTGTACTTGACGTCGTCAAAGTCGATCTCCGTGGAACCGTAAGGACCTTCCAAGACGGCGGACAACTCGACAGGCTCGCCATTTTTGGACTTCCTCTCAATGCACTTGTGCAGTCGTCTGGTCCAGTCGCCCAACACCTTTATGTGCATGGTCGTCTGCAAAGATATTTTGGTGCACTTTCAGTCACGCTTGTTTGCCGGAGAAAACTTTACTTTGCCCTCGCTTGGAGAAGAGGACAGACTGAAGGGGTGCCACTCGAAACTTGTGACCGCCGGCAGGATGATGTAGCTGTACTGGCCCGGGGTGTAGATCATGGCACCAGGGTCAAACTCCAGCTCCACCAATTTTTCACCGATGATTTTCCCTTTAACTTTGGCTGGATTCTTGACCACAGCCAAATAGAAAAAGCGGTAACCAGCCTCGAATATGTAGAAGCCGAACGCTAAAAAAGTCTACCGTTGCATAATGAACTACTGCAAGATGCAGAATAAATTCGAACCCAGAATGATGAGCCATGCGCCGTGCGCAAAGGAGATAAAGGGCATGATACAGAACATGAGAATGTGCGTCGTCAGAAACACAGTGAAGCAGGCGCGTCTGATGAACCAGAGCGACAGAAAGAACACTGTCGTGCAGAGGCAGGCCAACGTGAGACCGGAATAGGGCACCGGATAGCCGGTAAACAGTGGGAATCGGTGCAGAAGCGAGGACACCGTCGTGTTCTCCGTGAAGAAAGGCGCGTACGGGAACGGAATAGCTGGCGGCACGTAGCCATGCACCCATCCTAAAGAACACATTAGAGATTTTAGTTGGCCAACTGGCCTGACCTGACCAAGCTCACCGAGAACAATGCCGGAGCAGGCGGCGAGCTTGTGCCACTTGAGGGCTCGTTCGAAAGGCATGCCCAGCACCAGTGCCCACCAGGAGGCCCTTGCAGCGAGCGTCACAGCCTGCAGCGGTCACGACTCGCTCTGGTCCGTACGATCGATTGCATGCAGCAGCAAGCTGAGTAGCTTACGATGAGGAAAGGAGCGGACGCGATGTAGCCACTCGTGAACTTGTCCACCTCGAGCAAGGGGATAAGCACCGCTGCGGAAACGGTGCCGACGAGGACGCAGAGGAAGATGACGGTCTCGGCCCAGGTGAACGCGCGGTCGTAGGCGGCGTAGCAGGGCAGCGCGAGCCGGTGGACGTGCAGCTCGCTGTGGCGCAGCTTCTCGCGCGCCCACATGCAGCCGCGGAACAGCCGACTCCGGCCCAGGTGCCGGCCCACGAACGGCGCCTCCGTCCACACGTCCCGGTACGGCTCCCAAGCGCGCTCGTCCTTGGCGCTCGCTTCCTCGGAACTGCCGGAGGACCAAGCCTGCATAGAAGTCGACCGTAGAACAGTCGTGGGTTTAAGCCGAGGGCACTTGTGGATGTGGGGGCCAGGGAGAGGGAGACACTGGGTTTAGTTAGGAATAATCTGAACTATGGAAGCACACTGCACAATCTCAATCTGTCTATGAGGATTGCAATTTTGCTAGCAGTCTGTTTAAAATGTCACTCTGATTCAACTGGCAAATAAATATAAAAAGTAGAAAAAAAAATGAATTCGTCACTAACTCTGTCATGCTGCCCGTCGTCTTGCGTCGGCGCCACTCGGCTCGAGGCTTCCTTCGACTTCCACGAGATCGCCTGCACGTTTTGCGACATGGTGCCTGCCGTCCCCTTCAGTTCTTACAGGCTAAGTATTGTATGTTGTGCCCTACGGTTGAGAGAAAGCCACTTTTCGTGTGCGCAGAATAGAGTCGTGTGTCTAACTTCTTTCAATGTTAAGCCGACGACGGTTGGCGGGTGTAGTTTTATCTGCACCCTCCCTCCCGCACAGAGTAAACAGAGCACAAAAGGCAGACTATACTGCTAGTGATTACGGGGGAAGAGAAAGATGGGGCCGGACGAAGGGGGGGGGGGGAGACGGTTTCGCTAACGCCACACTCGAGTGTGTGGCGGCCGTAAAACGACCGACGCGCTAGGGCGTGGCTGCTCCATGGAAAGCAGTTCGACGCTAGAAGATACGCTTGCGCGTCATACGCGGCGCGCTTCAGCTGTTTCGTGCGAGACAACTGCAGTACGAATCGATCGACAAGCAGTTAATAGTCGCCACTCGCGACAGGTTGCCCCTACTACTGCTGTAGTAGTAACTCGTTCTTATCTGCAGTAGCCGAGGAATGCGGCTCCCGGGAGAAAGTGCGTACGCCAGTGCGAAATGTGCAGGCGAGCGGCTAACAGGCGCTGTGTAGCTTGTCCTGCGTCAGCAGCGCACTCGAGAGCGCGCAAATTAGGCGTACGTTGGGTCCAGCGAGAAACATAAAGCTTGTGCTGCTTTGCCAAGAAATTTTTTGGAAGTTGAGAAAGTGGCGCGTTGCAGGTACACCATGAAAGTATCCGTCAATAGCAGGCACACTCCAATGAATGTCACTCACTCAGCGCACACACATGTACATGTATTACATCCTCGAATTACGCCTGTACAGTATGTAAGCTGTACATTGTATGTACATGTATGTAATGAGACTTGGGCTTTCACAAAATGTCTTTGTTGATCATGTTCTACATGTAGTCTGTAGAATTGCGCACGAAACACTTTATCGTCACTTCTACAAAAGTGCACCTTGTAGCAAGAAGTCGACCTAGAAGTCAACTGGTCTAGGGAGGAGCGCAGAGATGTTTACGCTCACGAACGAGATGCATAGCACTGGTGTCACTGTGCATAGAGTGGAGCCCATAAGCTCAGCCCATGATATACTGATTTGCGTGTACAAGCGTGTACTGTTATGCGGTCCACTTCTTTTTCCTCGGACGCAAACGCAGGGTGTCCGCACTTCTGAGGGTCCACTCGCACGCCCAGTCCGGTCCGTCGCTAGCGAACTCGGTCTTTGAGGATATGAGGAGCGTAGAATTGCTTTGTGAAGCGCGAGTGGCGGCCACCCTCCTCCTAAGCTATCTATGTATGGTGCGGGTGCAATGAGCAACGTGCGTCCTTCCAATAGATAGATAACAACATGTCACGCATTCGACCGAAAAGTCCGCTGGTGGACGTGTGTTGTGTTCAGTGCGTAACGCTTTGTATGCAAATGACGCTCTGTTTTTGTACACCTTTCCGGGCGCGTGTGTGGACTTCGCCAAAAGCCATTTCGTCGAAGGCTCCAGCAAAACGACCTGTACTATCGGGCGTTATCACAGGTAGAGTTGTTAAGGTTTTTTTTCAACCGGTTTTATTTTAAAAAAGTTCGGTCTTTTTTTAAAAAAAAACCTGGCTCTCGGTCTTTTTTCTGTGAAAAAAAACCTCTTTTTTATTGTTTTGGTTAGTTTTCGCTACTTTTGGGGATTATATGCCAATGTTTGCTTGTAGCTTGATGCCCATTGCACAAATATTAGTGATGCCTATGTATTTGCAGTCATACTTCGATACTTTGATAGCGCAGTAGCCACCCAGAAGTGAACTGAAAGTCGACAAAGTGATCAAGTGTCTTCACTGCAGCTGGCGATCGGCCAAAGCTATGCGCTACATGTGCATGTGAGATCTTGACAGGCACAAGTTCCGCTGTAAATAATGAGCTGAACTGCTACGTCGTTGAATGCTGAACATGGTCCACATCGTACATGGTGTACATGTACATGTTGCACTCTGGTTTATGCTCCTCAAAGCTTGTTTTGAAAGCTTAGGAGCATTAAATCATGCAAGAGTGCTCCTGCTGTGCCTACTTATACGTCCTACACACGTTAGAATACCCTCTACTTGGTCCAGATTACGTTCTGAGGTGATTTTGAAAAAGTTCAAAATAAAACGTACTTTTTTAAAATAAATCGGTTTTATTTTAAAATAAAACCACCCGAGTTTTCCATTTGGTTTTTTTTACAACTCTAATCACAGGATTCTGTCTACACTCTCTCCTCAAAACAGTATCTATTTACAACTCGTGCAGCTCCAGCGAATAAACAAACCTATTAATACGGACTTAGGGGCGAAATAAAAACGGCAAACGGAGATACACATTACCTGCGGACAACAACTTGGAATGCGGACAGAAACATGAGAATGCACGTCGACATGGAAACGCCGTTTGCGGACGAGGATGACACCTTCTTGTCGTTTGGGTATCTCTGGGAAATCTCGTAGCGGATGTCTGAACGGGCCCAAGGAAACCACTCCACATTTGACAGTGACACCGTTCTCAGCAACGTGGTACACATGTACCTAGCTTGCACGTACCCATAGAATGTACCTACATGCACCAATGTACATTGAAACACGACCATACGTACGGCACATACCTGTAACTGGGGGGTGAGGGGGTTACCCTCCTCCACTATTTCTTCAACACTCACCCAAACACCGTCCACCCACCAACTCCCCCCTCCAGAATTGTCCAAAGGCATTTTCACCCTGTCCAAAATGACAAAAGTGAGCAAATGTTGGTGTATTCCAGTGCTTTTCAGTGTTAGTATATGGCAGTGTTAGTATATGTTAGTATAAAACAGCTCTAAATAACACTGTTTAGATCCTATTTACCATACCCATTTTTTGACCAAACAGTACCAGTACTCCAAAAATAATGTCCAGCTACCCAAAACGTTTTGCTCCAGACACCCCGCTCCAGAATTCGGCCATTTACCCCCCCCCCTTCTTCCAGACCGGGTTGCAGGTATGGTACGGTATGCCCAGTTAAAACTACAATGTCCATAAAATAATATTCGCATCATCCACAAGCTGAAGGCACACACAAACATTTCATGAGCACTTCTCCATGGGGCTTAGACTCATACCTGTAACTGGGGGGGGGGGTTTTGGGGGCCCCGCAGAATTTTTTCAACTCCCCCAACCCCCCCCCCCAACCCTCCCCCAGAATGTTCCCAAGGGATTTTCACTCAGTCTAAAACGATAAAAGTGAGTAAATGTTGGTGTATTTCAGTGCTTTTCAGTGCTATATGACCACAAAACAGCTAAATAACACTGTTTAGACCCTATTTTTATCCATTTTTGACCAAAAAGTGCCAGTATAACTGAAAAAATGGCTGGCTACCCCCCACCTTTTGCTCCAGACACCCCCCCCCCCAGAATTCGGCCATTTACCCCCCCCCCCCCCACTCTTCCAGACCGGGTAACAGGTATGCTTAGACTGGGTTCTCGAAGAAAAAAAAATGTGATAGCGAAGATTCAAAATTGGATTGGAAAACCCATCCTGCTCACCCTTCTTCCACTCGTCGGATGGTCCGTACGACCTGAGCACAATGCTTTCCTTGCGCATCTCTTGGCCCCCGAGCTTTGGCTCATTCCTCTGGAATTCTGCATCGTAGACGTTGTCGCTGTCAAAGTCCTCCAGATCTTCGCGATCGTCGCCGCTCGACTCGTCCTCCCAGTAGTAGGCATCTTCACCGTCCCCTCCTCCGGCAGCTCCGCCAGTTCCCTGCTGGTCGTTGTCGTACGGGTCGCCATAGTAGTCGGGATCGTTGTAATAGTTGGGGCCGTAGTCGGAATCGTAGTCGGGTTCGTAGTCGCCAGACGCGGCATGAGAAACGGTGTCCTCGTCATCGGAAGGGGCGAACTGGGCCGAGTCACTACCGTCCTGCTGCCGAGTCGTGGCGGGCTGCTTCGAGGCTGCTTTTGCAGTCTTGAGTGACGCCGAGTGCGGCTCAGAGACGGCGCCGACTGACAGAGACTGCACCAGTCTGGAGGAGTCGATGGGCTTGAGCGCGCTGTCTGAGTGGGACGAGCCGCGGTTGAGACCGTGCGACACTCCATGGCGGCGCAGTAACTCGTCGATGTCCTATGAAAGCACATAGTACGGGCAATTAACCAACGCAGCGCACATGCATACGTAATTGAGTGGCGCACTGTACTTAAAACACTATAAACAATAAACACTATTTAAACAAACAACAGTTCAAATTCTGCAAACACTATGCTCTGTGTATCTACTCTGTATGTACCTGCTTGGCAAGCTTTAGTCGACTGCGAATGTCTTCATTCTGTGCTTGTTGGGCAGCGCTCTGCTGGATCAATCTCGCTGGAGAACTCACGTTGCGCTCTGGGCTAAATTTGAAGGCTTATGGAATCGGCGTCGTCAGAAATTTTGAAGACTTGTCATTTCGGTCAACAAGCAATAGGTACACACACACACACGTAAGCGTTGAGTACACGTGGACAAAAAAAGTACATTGTAATTCAAAGAATGGGAAGATCTCTCGTAAGTTCATGGAGCTACAGCACATGCATGTTTCCTGTTTCAAGGCAGTGTATTATGCCCAGTCATCCACACAGACGTGCACAACTATGTACCGAACTATGTACCAACTATGTACTATGTATGTACATATAGGAAGCACATGCAAGTACTGCAAGCAAACAATGCAGCACGTTTCTACCAACTTGAGGTTAGACAAGTGGCTGAGTCGCGCGGTGGTTAGCAGCACGACGGTCAGCATCGCTGCAGTTGCACCACCGCGCTTCCGATGGCAAGTGCTCGGCGACCGCAGCGCATTCATGAGCAGCCGCCACCGTCACGCATCGCACACTTGTGTGTGCGGGTGTGGACAGGCCAATGACGAGGCAAGCGGCAAGAAAGAATCCGTATCAGCCCAGCGAGCCCCTGTCCTTTTCCCTCCTCTCAGTGCTATTACTGGCCCATAGCTGCAGCTAGCTGGCTGACGACAAGAGAGGGACGGCCAGGGGGGGGGGGGATGGCTTGGCATTGCTGGGAATTGGCGCGGACGTCGGCGGCGCCTTTTATTCCGCCCACTGCGCAGCGAAGCTATCGCGTTTTTACGCGGAGCTAACGAGTTCGCCCTCTTTCTGTTGGGGCTGGAGGGGGACGGTGGCGTTAAAGCGCGACAACTTTTCCCTGGAGGGAGAGAAAAGATGGAAACCCGACGACTAGAATATCAGCGTTATTCCCTTCGTGATAGATTAAGAGCGACGCCCCAGGCAAAACGCCCCGGTTTGAAAACACAAGGAGCGACAAGGTGGCAGCAGCTGACGACTGCCTAATGAAATGTAGAGCAGTTGAGGGAATAGTATTGATTTCTTCCTCCCTCCCATGAGACCGAAATTCGCATTGAGTGTAGAGAGGCAATGCAGTGGGCAATGAATGTCATGATGATCCTTGACGAATAGTCGGCGCGCATTGGAAAGACACGTCCGTCTCACATTTACTGTACGTTGTTTCTGCATTTGCAACATTACATGTCACACCACGAGCATGCGTGCCTACAAAACATAGCCCCTTAACCGGGGATACAGAGCATTTTAATGAGCAAACTTGGAAATTAAATTAGGTATAACCCAATTCAATCTCAGAAAAAGGGCAACCCACCGCATATGGAAATAAGTCAAAACACCGCTTCCTTATTGGGTGAATTAAAATTAAGGAAAATTTTGAAGGTGGCTGCAAAAAAAGGAGAATATGTGATGCTCCTTTAGGCCCAGTTTGAAAAAACGCGGTATTAAAAGTTGCCACTTCATCAGATGATCAACTTCAGTTTGGACAAACCGTGTATAATCGAACCAAGCGCAGCAACACGTCACATATTCGGCGTTTGTTGTGCTCGCTTGGATCACTGGAAAGGCAGTCCAGGCTGCATGAGGACCGAGGCCTTTCATTCCTTGGACTCAGAGACGAGAGCGGGCCTTGTCTTTGACTGGAAGTCTACAGATGACAGTTCCGTCCATAGGCACAGGCTAACAGAAGCGGAACAAAGATGAACGAGAATCGAAGATTGAATGTAGGGTATACTTGGTACTCAAGATTGTGAAATGATGGTGCATATCACTCACTGTAAGGGCAAGCCACATCTTAAAAATTTAACACGGGCAGGGTAGCGAAATTATTTATGCAGAATCTTTGGCATCGTCAGAGAGATGAAAGAGTTTGTGAGGGTGGATTGATAGTGGTAGTGTTGTGGCTGTGTGCGATGTCTCACGCAACAAACGCCGAATATGTGACGTGTTGCTGCGCTTGGTTCGATTGGTACACAGTTTGTCCAAACTGAAGTTGATCATCTGATGAAGTGGCAACTTTTAATACCGCGTTTTTTCAAACTGGGCCTAAAGGAGCATCACATATTCTCCTTTTTTTGCAGCCACCTGCAAAATTTTCCTTAATACAGTGTTTTTTCGTAAAAGAAAGATTAATCAAAAACTCACGCACGCACACACATACAAACCCACAGCAGCAGACCAGAACGGACGCCTGCTCAGTGTTGCACCATAAAGCTTATGAAAAGCGTGTACCACTGTACACATTGTGCGTGCGTGCGTGTGTGTGTGTGTGCGCGTGCGTGCGTGCGTGCGTGCGTGCGTGCGTGCGTGCGTGCGTGCGTGCGTGCGCGCGCGCGCGCGCGCGTGCGTGCGTGCGTGCGTGCGGGTGTGCAGATGTGTCATTTTCGTGTATCAGGGCTGTAGCCAGCATCCGTCCATAAATATTTTCCCCAGCTCAAAAAATTGCCAAAATTCTGGTAAAAGAACCTAGAAAAGAGACAAAAAATGTGGAATGGACTGGAGACACTGCAGTAAAGCAACACTGATGGGTTTCCCAAGGGGACACGTGCAAAAGCACAGGCAGGCGTTACTGGGATTCGAACCAGCGACCTCTTGATTTAGGGAACATGGTAAAAAGGAGAATGTGCCCAGTAAACCATAGCTCACGATCTACGGCATGTAGCAAGAGTCCCTCCGGGGATTTTATTTTTTGATGTGGAGCAAAGATGCCTGCGGCGAGGTTTCATTTCAATTAATGCAGGCGCGAGTGGGCGACGAACCAAAAAGCTTGGCAGGACCCACTTTTCATAACATCTCCAAAAACTTCTCGGTAATGCACAAGCGTATGGAAGCGTGTTATGACTATCGATTCCCCCTTTGAATGCGCTTCTTTTGAGCTATCACGCGCCAGAATTCGTCCAGGAAATTAAAAATAATGCACGATCATAGTTCCGAATTTTGCCCAAAATGGGGGTGCGCCAAGAGGGTCGAGCTGCGAAACATGGAAATCGGAGCGCTCCCATTGTCGAAAGTGACCTATTCCAGGTCCAGACGGGTCCAAACTTTCATCATTACAGCACAGCCCTGCGACGAACGGTTGAAGCGCCTATAGCTAACAAAATTTTCCCCAAAATTACCGAAATTTGAGTTGGCAATATCTCAAAGTGTGGTGAGAATTTCAAAGGTCATGCAAGCGCCGTGGACTCATCTTCAGAAAGCCGAAACTCAAAAAACATTTGGGTGTTTACTCGGCTTTTTTTCGAGTTCTACTCTTGTCAAATTTTGGCCAAAAAACGGCTATGTCCAAGAAAAATGAACAAAATCGGCCATAAATCGAGATCCGTAGCACCTAAAGAAATTTCGTTTGGAGGCACAAATTGCCATCATATACCGCCTGCTCACGCCAAGTTTTGTGCGAATCGTCCGTAGCGTTCCAGAGCGGTGGTCCAAAAAGTGTGTGCAGAACAGGAAAAAAAACACCACTTCTACGGAACATTTTCGGTCATTTCGTCTCAATGCGCTGGACTACCGAAACGCGGGATGGCTTATTCGATTCCGGTTTAGGAGGCGGTTCTTTTGAGCTATCATTCGCCAAAATCGGTTCAGGCAATCAAGAGTTATAAGCGACTGAAAATTCTACAAACCGCATTGAGGAAGTGCTCACATATTAGGGTTGTACGCTGACGCGTACACCCTGATTGGTGTCGAGCTCCTACCGAGCAAAATGAGACCGACACAAGGCTCCGAGCAAACTTCCAAGCTGCTCACGTGAAACATATACTCGATGAACGTACTATATGCACAAAAGTTGTTCTATACACTCACACCTACTGATCTGTGGGTGTGATGAAGCATACGAACAGTGCAGTGAGTGCACCCAACTGTATGATACATTTCCGACGCACAGTGTATGCGGCATACCTACCGCACCTGTTGTCGGCGCCACCGTTCCAGCATGGCGTTCCGGCGTCTGCACTCTCGGCGCACAAGTCTTCGGCGAGGCTCTCAAAGTAGCTCTCTCCAAATTCCACTCCGATGTGCATGATGGTGCGGGACACCCTCAGACTGATCAGTTCCACAGGTGCCAAGTCAAGAGGCGCGGCAGCGTTCTTTGGCCGCCTTGTACTCAGGGTCGATGGCACTGAACATACGAATGCGAGAAGAACGTGTGGGTTACCATATTCGTGCGTCTGTCGAGTCCAAATTTTGAAAATCAAAGTTCGTTTAAATTTCATAGTTCGTGCAAAACTGTGGTGCAAATTTTGTCTGTGGCGCGGTTTTTGAGGTTTAAAGATCTAGAAATTGATATCTTGGAGAAAGCTGTTGGGTTAGTCTCCCTCAAAAATGTCCTCCTCCCTTGTCTTTTCGCGCCCCCTGACATTTCCTTTGATTAGGCCGCGCTGAGATTCACATGAGATGAGAGGCCTACCCGAGTAGGCTGTGAGGACGTGGCCGCAGCGGCGTCGGACCGCCATGGTAATCTGCGCGCTTCGATCCACCGTCGACTCGAAGACGCGTCCGAGCCAGCTGTCGAAGTCGACCAGCTGCTTCTCTTGGCCCTCCAGGTCATGGTAGCGACTGGCGAGCTCGTCCAGAGATCGGTACAGGCCCGAGAACTCCTGCTTCCACGGCGCGTCGAGGCACGTCGCCAGAACCTCGCAGTCGGTCCTGCGCGAGAGATGTTGGTGTGACGAGTCACTTAGTACCTGTGCAGTGACAGTGGTCGGTCGTCTGTGAGCTTCTTGTGCGCATTGCTTAGAAATTTATAACAACTTCAACAGTAGTTCTGTTCTGTCAAAATCTTAGTCGTTTAGTCACACAATGCATTTCTTGTACAGCCAAAATATACCGGACCTGCACACCGGTAGAGCGGCAGCGGTATCCTCGCCGCAGAGCTGGCAGAGCTCGAGCTGGCCTCGCAGCCTCGAGCAGCGCTGCAGGTTTCCCGGGTCGCTGGCCCGCTCGGCGAAGGAGTCGACAGCCAGCTTGAGCTGTGACAACCCCTTGAACGAGGCGCTGTAGAACGAAAGGACGGCACGCAGGCTCCATCGCAGTCGGTCGACGTACTCCCCGTCCAGTAAAGCCAGCTTGCGCACACAGGTCTGGTACCTGAATTGGATGCGTACCTGGTACCTGGATCTAAATTGGAAAAATCTAGGTTACTGTTATGTACCTCGAAGTACATCGCGCGCTTATGTTAGGTACTTAAAATATTTGAGTTCCTGCAAACTGCTGAATGTTCTGCAATCGTTATTTTTTTAACAATTCCGTGTACATCTTCCGAAACACTATGGGCGTGAGCGTGCACGCACTGCAGCGCCACACTCGCGCCACCGAATCCACTGTGGCATCTCACGCACGTGGCACTCACTGCTGGTTCAGCTGTCCGCAGAAGCTCGAGGCGACCAGGCAGGCGAAGACGTCGGGAAACAAGGCCGCTTGAAGGTCGTCCACCAGCCCGTCCAACTCGGACCCCAGCTTAGTCCAGTCGGTTGGGCTGTCGGCTTGTGCGAGACGTCCAAAGTCCAACGCCTCTCTAGCGTTGCGGATGAATTCGGTGACGGTCATGAGGACGCGCGTCTGTGCCGCCATTGGGTAGTAGTCGCGCCGCAGCAGCTGCACCGTTCTATCCTGCATCTGGATGAAGAGGCCGTGGATTGAAGCTGAAGAATACGACACGTCAGCGTGCATGGAGTGTGGACACGACTGCGTCAGGTGCACGCACAAACTTACACTGCATCTGCTCGACTTGCAGGCTGAGAGTAGAGGACAGATTGAGGGTGACTAGATCAAAGAGCTTTCGAGTCTTCTGCTGAGATCGATGTAAAAGTTCGCCTTGCAGAGCCTGATTGCAGCACTTGCTGTCGGGACACAATCCAGGACCGGCATCGATTGTCGCGGTAGGGCCAGTTGCTGAATTGAGCTTTATGCAAATTAGGATGCTGCACTTTCGGCAAAATGGGGTGTTGCTACTATATATACATAAATTGCGCCTTAGGCTAGTATACGGTACACCTACGTAGCGTACCGTAAAGGTACATGCGTACTGTCCATGCATGTGTAGTAAAGCAGCGCGCTGTACACACACACACACACACACACACACACACACACACACACACACACACACACACCCACACACACACACACACACACACACACACGCACGCACTACGCGCGCTCGCGCACACACACCCACACACGCACTACGCACGCACGCACGCACGCGCACACACACAGAATGACTCCATAACGAGTAAAGTCAATGGGGGAGCCAGCCAGACAGACACTGTGTGACTGTGAGTACGTTTGCCAAAGGATGTCATATCAATCATTTAAATGTGTGCACCTGTCCGAGGCTGCAGCTTTGTCGGCGCGTCTCTTGTCAAGAACGTCTGTTGGTAAAGGTCATGGCGCTTCAGAGTGTAGGGTAAATGGCGGCACCGTTCTTTTGGTGCGGCACCGACTACTGTCAACAGCAGCGAGGCGGTCGCCAGAAGTCTGATTCTCCGAGACGACGGTCGTTCCATTGTCTTGCCAGTTTCAGGAGTCGATGCTCTCTCGAGCGTGTCTCCAAGTCGCTTCGGCCTCTGACGCCATTTCGTCGACGCGCGAGCAATGCAATGCAATTGGCCTCCCCCGCTTCTTCTCCGACCTCCCACTCCTCTCAACGGCCGAAAATGCTCGGGGCGCAGGCACAGAAGCCAGAGGGGATGTGTGGTGTGGGGTGGGGAGAAAATCGGTTGGCGGTCAAACGAGCCTCCACTCCTCACTCTTCAGACGACAAGCGTAGTCGCTGCTTCCTGGTTTCAGAAAGAGGCGCGTTGCTTTGATCGACTGATTGCTGGAAAGAGAATGCGCAAAGTTATGGACACGCGTGCCAACGGTTGTTCGCGACCAAGCGGTGAAGCTCCATGCGCGGGCCTGGCGGAAACGGGGAAATTGACCTGGCGGCGCTTTCCCTAAGACAGCAAGGATTGGGCGCTCATGCAAGCGCACCGGGCGCAGTTGGCGCGGATCAGCTCGAGCCCGCACAACCAATACGTGCACATACACAACGACATTGCACAATGCGCCAACAGGCGCGCCACCTTTGTTTGGGCAGCTGACGACGGCGACGACGACTGCGCAACGACCCCGTAATCCCGCCTCGGAAACGATGATAAATAACGCGTCGTCCTATCCTACCTTCATATGCCCCCGCGCCGGATGGGCTTTTTGCGGCTGCGCGAGCGACGAACCACTGACAGACACGGCCCGAGTCCGGCAGACAAACCCTGGCAGACACGCTGGCATGTTTGCGCACGCAAAAGGGGACGAAAGGGCAAACGGCAGCGCGTCTTCCTTCGCCCCCGGTGGCGGAGTCAATTAGGGCCACCCCCTCGTTGCTATGTAGCTGCTGAGAAAACGGTGGGCCGCAGAGCAGGCAGGAGGAGCTAAACAGAAGTGGCCGCAGCGGCGCTGCTGCTCTCCCTACTCAAGCGCATTATTTAGGCGACTAAGTGGCCTGTTTGCCCTCTAGGTGTCTGAGTGCGCGCGCGCCCCATTGAGCCGTTGCAGAGAGGAGGAATGGATTTGTCGAGAGACGGCGAGCTGAACGACGGCGCCGCAGGCAGACGGCAGAGGTGATCGTGCGGGCTGATGCATGCAGTCCGCCACGGCTCAGCCGGCGCCGCGGCGGCGCCTCAGCGGAGCCACTGCGAAGCGTCTTGTTTTTTCTCGCAGCCTTCTGACAGCTTGGGCGAACAACACACCGACGCGTCTGAGCGGTCGGAAGCGGTGTAAGCGAGCGGCAAAAAGTCGCAAGAATTTGCAGACGCGCCCGAACCATCGCACCGAACCGACTTGCGTACGCAAATGCGATTACTCAAGAGCAAGCTAGGGCGGTTGAGTCACGTTCAGACGCCAATATTGTTGGCTTGAATGAATGAGCATACGCGTTACAGTTACTGGCGGCGGAATGATTGTTCGAAAATGTCACGGGATTCGCAATGCACAAGTACAGTGGATACGATACAAGTGCACTGTAGATATTGCTTGGTTAGTGCGTGGGAACACTCGTGACTCAACTATGGTTGCGCAACAGTTAACCAGATCGCCCGAGTGGGGAGGGGGGAGGAGATGGCCCTCCGGGAATGCAAGAATTTTGCAGCAAACCACACCCCTCCCCCGATGAGAATCGTTGGGTCTATTGCGACCATACCTGTAACTGGGGGGGGGGGTTGGGGGAGGGGGTCCCTCCCCCCACTTGCTGGTTTTGACCCTACCCACACCCCCCCACCCTCCCTCCAGGTTCGTGCGAAACCCCACCCAACCCCCCCCCCCCAGACTTTTTGAAAACTCTCTACTACATACTATATTGCTAAATAAATCAGGGTGTACGCGGCAGCGTACAACCCTAATATGTGACAACTTCTTCAATGCGGTTCTTTGAATTTTCAGTCGCTTATAACTCTTGATTGCCTGAACCGATTGTGACGAATGATAGCTCAAAAGAACCGCCTTCTAGACCGGAATCGAATAAGCCATCCCGCGTTTCGGTACTCGAGCGCATTAAGACGAAATGTCCGAAAATGTTCCGAAAAAGTGGTGTTTTTTTTTCCTGTTCTGCACACACTTTTTGGGTCGCCGCTCTGGAACACTGCTGTCGATGTTGACGAAACTTGGCGTGAACACGTGGTATATGATCGCAATTTTGTGCCCCTAGGTAAAATTTATCTAGGTGCTTCGGATCTATAGTTATGGCCGATTTGGTCATTTTTCGAAACATAGTCGTTTTATTTTGGCCAAAACCCGACAAGAGTAAAAGTCGAAAAAAAGCCGAGTAAACCCCCAAATGTTTTTTGATTTTCGTGAACAGCTTTACAAAGAATGTCTGGGGCGCTTGCATGACATTTGAAATTCTCACCAAATAATGAGATATTGGCAACCAAAATTTCGGCAAATCCGACCAAAAAAAGTTTGTGACCTATAGGCGCTTCAACCGTTCGTGATACCGCTGTGCTGTAATGACAAAAGTTAATCGTCCGGACTTGGAATAGGTTACTTTCGACAAATGGGAGCGCTCCGATGCCCGTGTCGCTGTCAGCCCTCTTCGAAAGGCCATTTTTTAGGTGTTTTGTTCCAAAAGTTTGTTAGCTATAGACGCTTCAACCGTTCGTCGCAGAGCTGTGCTGTAATAATGAAAGTTACTCGTCTGGACCTGGAATAGGCCACTTTCGAGAATGGGAGCGCTCCGATTTCCATGTTTGGCAGCTCGACCCTCTTGGCGCACCCCCATTTTGGGCAAAATTTGGAACTATGATCGTGCATTATTTTTCATTTCCTGAACGAATTCTGGTGCGTGATAGCTCAAAAGAAGCGCATTCAAAGGGGGAATCGATTAAGTCATAACACGCTTCCATACGCTTGTGCATTACCGAGAAGTTTTTGGAGATTGCAGGAACCCACTTTACATAACAAGCTTCTTGGTTCGTCGCTCACTCGCGCCTGCATCAATTGGACGAAAACCTCGCAGGCATCTATGCTCCACATCAAAAAATGAAATCGCCGGAGGGACTCTTGCTACATGCCAGCTTTGGTTTACTGGGCACATTCTTCTTTTTACCATGTTCCCTAAATCAAGAGGTCGCTGGTTCGAATCCCAGTAACGCCTGCCTGTGCCTTTGCACGTGTCCCCTTGGAAAACCCATCAGCGTTGCTTTACTGCAGTGTCTCCAGTCCATTCCACATTTTTTGTCTCATTTCTAGGTTCTTTTACCAGAATTTTGGTAATTTTTTTGAGCTAGGAAAAATATTTATGGACGAATGCTCGCTACAGCCCCTGATACATGAAAATGACACATCTGCACACCCGCACGCACGCACGCGCGCACGCACGCACGCACGTACGCACGCACGCACGCACGCACGCACGCACGCACGCACGCACGCACGCACGCACGCACGCACGCACACACGCACGCACGCACAATATGTACAGTGGTACACGCTTTTCATAAGCTTTATGGTGCAACACTGAGCATGCGTCCGTTCTGGTCTGCTGCTGTGGGTTTATATGTGTGTGCGTGTGTATGTGTGTTATCTGTGAGTTTTTGATTAATCTTTCTTTTACGAAAAAACACTGTATTAAGGAAAATTTTGCAGGTGGCTGCAAAAAAAGGAGAATATGTGACGCTCCTTTAGGCCCAGTTTGAAAAAACGCGGTATTAAAAGTAGCCACTTCATCAGATGATCAACTTCAGTTTGGACAAACCGTGTATAATCGAACCAAGCGCAGCAACACATCACATATTCGGCGTTTGTTGTGCGAGCCATCGCACACAGCCACAACACTACCACTATCAATCCACCCTCACAAACTCTTTCATCTCTCTGACGATGCGCATCATTCATTAGGCATCGTTTGGATGGACAGGGCACACAGCCAAAGATTCTGCATAAATAATTTCGCTACCCTGCCCGTCTTAGATTTTTAATATGTGGCTTGCCCTTACAGTAAGCATGCACTACAGTAAGCATGCCTTACAGTAAGCAAGCAGCTTACAATATGCACCATCAATTCACAATCTTGAGTACCAAGTACAATGCATACCCTACATTTAATCCAATCTTTGATTCTCGTTCATCTTTGTTCCGCTTCTGTTAGCCTGTGCCTATGGACGGAACTGCCATCTGTAGACGTCCAGTCAAGGACAAGGCCCGCTCTCGTCTCTGAGTCCAAGGAATGAAAGGCCTCGGTCCTCATGCAGCCTGGACTGCCTTTCCAGTGATCCAAGCGAGCACAACAAACGCCGAATATGTGACGTGTTGCTGCGCTTGGTTCGATTATACACGGTTTGTCCAAACTGAAGTTGATCATCTGATGAAGTGGCTACTTTTAATACCGCGTTTTTTCAAACTGGGCCTAAAGGAGCGTCACATATTCTCCTTTTTTTGCAGCCACCTGCAAAATTTTCCTTAATGCATTTTGTACAGTGTTTTTGAGCAAGAATCGACCCAAAAGTGTCTATTTTGCGTTATTTACAGTGTATTTTGGCTAGAAAGTACCTATTTTCATGTTTTTACAGTGTATTTTGACTAAAACTAGACTAAAAATTGCCTATTTTTTTCTGCCCAGACCCCCCCCCCCTCCAGATTTTCACCCCACCACCACCCCCCCCCCCCCAGAAAGTGCCCGAACCCTCCCCCCAGGTCCAATTCCCGGTTACAGGTATGATTGCGACGCGGTGTGTCTGTTAACCTCATTATTTCGTGTGCCTGTTATTAGTGGCTAGCGGGTTATTGGAGGAAATACGGTAGAAAGAATGCTAAATTTTGTGCCTTACTACCAACACATAATTGCTGCCCCAAGCTAAAATTCTTGGAGTCGTCACCGACTCCAACAAGGCTACGTGATGAGTTATGATGATCTCAATTAATTGTCAGTTTCATGAACGAATTAAATCACAGATCACAAAGTAAAATGAAAACACGCTAAATCCTTTGGACAGTTGAACAAAATTCTATAATGGATACAGTGATAGGAGTGTTAATCAGGGTTCGGTCCATGCACATTACGCAATCAAGCTTCATCAGAGGAGCTTTCAGACAAATCCCTGACCCTGACGAGTTGATTGCTAGCACGCTTGGCGGCCTCGCGTTTCGATCTTCGTCGCTGCAAGGCGCACTTTCGACCATTCCGCCTCAACTTTCGGAGTCGGTTCAGTCTGGCTCTCCTTCTTTCTTTTCTTTGTAGCTTTCGTCTTTGGCGCTCTCCTCTTCTTCTGCCCATCTTGTCGTGTTGTCGTTTCTTCCACCGCCAAGACCCCAGTGGTGCGGGCAGCTCGTTTCGCTTTGAGTCGCGCGGTGGCAGCGCGCAGCCGTTTCGTCAGACGCAACGCCAGCTGCTCCTCGTCGTGTGATGACGACACCACGACCCGTGGCACGGTCTGCAGCTTCTTCCGCTTTGAGAAATAGTCGGTGATTTCGCGCTGGACGGAACTGCGCTGCCCTTGTCCCAGAAAGGCCGACCACTTCTCGGCGACGGGCCCGAGCAAGCGGAGTGTCCTGTCGGAATCCCAGCCCATCTTCTCGAATGCGAATTTCTTTAGCGCTGAAAGGCGTATTTTAAGAGGCGTTCCACAGAATTTCCAGGTAACCGATGCCTGCAAAAAAATAGATTTTGCTAAAATCGATTCTAGGGGGTCCAGATGAATGTCCCATTGGTGGTGGGAACCCTCGTTTCGACCATCGACTTCCACCCCCTTCACAGGGGTCTCCTAAGTGAGATGACTGAAATGGCAAAAATTGCCCAAAAAATGGGACTTGGTTGTTTTGAACCATCTCCCTCGAGGGTGGTGTGCCTAGGGGGGTGGCTGGCAGGTGGTACCACTAAGTTAACAACTCTACTAGCAAACCCCAAGTTGGCACCTCTCTGCATCCTTCCTAGCTTAAGTAACGATGCTCCAAAAAATGGGTGCGCTAATTTTGCAAAAATGGCCATAAGC
>JASAMY010000887.1:0-40080 GCA_030248085.1 Paralinhomoeus sp. GSCO2_6 | reverse complement strand
TACCTCCTTCTACCGCGTCGCGAGCGCGCTTTCTCGCGACGCGCCTATTGGCTCACGACGCGTCGCGAGGCATTTGCAGCGACATCCATGGATCAGTAAAAATCGATAATTTATGCATACGAGGATAGGCGACTTTTAGAAGGGTAGATTGAAAGTTGTCCTGGGACGCCACGTTAAATTTTTCTCCCAGTTTGTGCGTGATCCTCGTTGAGATGTGTACAAGTAAGTCGACGTATTTGGATGTCCGTGACCAAGGTGCGCGCTGTTAGTGAACGCGTGTGCGTGTGTCGTCAGAGGAGGGTCGTCACCAAGGAGGACACTGCATTGTATTACACCGGTGCATTTCTCTTCACGACTGCACACAAGACGTCGCGCTAACAGAACAGTTACTTGTGCGCGGTCAGTCAGCAGCATTACGACGCGGCGTGCCATTCCAGGTAACAATTAGTGCTGCACAGCGGCACCTTGCACGCGGCGCAAATGAAGGCGGTCTTAGTCGTGCACGCGCGTGGTGACTGGCACTTTCGGCGGATCCGCTTGCCGCTTCCACCGCCGTCCTCATTGCGCTCCAGCTTGTGATTGGTGCGCAGCAGCTCAGCAGAGCGCATTTCGGATGGTGGCTTCCTTGGCGACGGGGGCGGCATGTCCACCTGTGTGCGTGTGCGCGTGTCTTTTATGAATGATGAGTAATGGCTGCCACCAAGCCTGCCATGTTCTCCCATCTTGGTGACAGTGTAGGTGACGTTGCACACATTTACCAACCACTACGCTCCCACCAGGGCCTCACTGAACCTCCCCCCCCCCCCAAACCAGTACAGTAGTAACAGCCCCCCCCCGCGGATACAATACAAGATTACGGTAAGAGGTGCGTCTTTTTATTTTTCATTTCTCGGCATACGGTAGTTCAAAATATTTTGTGTGCCGAGGGCCGCGCGGGGATACGGTACCCGCAAAATTCTTTTGTCTAGGTGAGCCGAGGGCCGCACAGGCGACACCGACAGGCGCAGACATGCGGCGAGCAGATGGGCGACACTGACATGCGCGACTCCAAGACAAGTGTGGCGACACCTGCGCACGACGAGACCTGTCGACGGGGCGACGGTGCGTTGCTTGCCTGCCGAGAGTGGATGTCGAGACTGCAATAGAGGGTGGGGGGCGGTTGTTACCACCGGTTGGGCGCGACGCCAACGCGCGCGCGCACTCACGTAACTGTCGACAGCATGTCGAATTTGACGGCGTCGTCATCTCGCGTCCTCCTGAATCGACACGCGGCGGCGAAATACGTAACTGCGGGCGAGCGCGGCAGCCAACCAGTGTCGACGGCGTGTCGACTTTGTGGCGGTGTCGTCGTCTCGTGGTGCCTTTGCTGCGGCTCGTCAGGCGTCGTCGTCTTGCGTCCTGCTGAATCGACACGGCGGCGTGGCGACGAAAAACTTACCTGCGGGCGCGATGACTCCTTGCTGTTGCGGGCGCACGCGACGACGATGACGGCCATTCCACACTCCGCGACGAATTGCAGCGCTAAAAAATTAGCGGTTGAATATTGAATGCGGAGATACCGTAGACAATGTACCGTAATGGCAAATGCGGAGCTACGGTAGACAAGAAACACGCATCGTAAACTTGCGGGAAATGCAGACGGCTGCTGGCGCAGCGCAGCTGCGGCGGTTACTGTTGGGATGGCCGCCGCTGGCGGCCGCCCAACAGCACCCTCCCCCACCTCACCAGAGTTGGGGGAGGGCCCTCGGCTCACCTAGACAAAAGAATTTTGCGGGTACCGTATCCCCGCGCGGCCCTCGGCACACAAAATATTTTGAACTACCGTATGCCGAGAAATGAAAAATAAAAAGACGCACCTCTTACCGTAATCTTGTATTGTATCCGCGGGGGGGGGCTGTTACTACTCAGTACCCTCGCACCAGGGAGACACCACAGATGCACAGCCAATCATGATTACCGCTTTTTTGGCATTCGCCACTTTGAGAAGTTCGTTGATGAGCTGCGTGCGGAACTGCAGCACTGTCCAAGTTCGGGTGCCAGCGTCCAACGTTTGCTTGGCAATCATAGCGTTGTGGACGCAGCCAAGCATGTGATGCTCAAGCGTTCTCATCGTCCACTTGTATCGCTTCGTCCGTCGCTTGTAGACGTCTTGAAGTTGGTCACTGCAATGGGTGTTTCCACTGACCCAATTAACACGACATACCCGTACAATTATGCAGACACAGACACGCACACAAACAGAGGTGAAGTGCAAACGTACGCGGAACTTCACCTGACGTCCACAAAGTTCATACTCGTTGAGTACTCTTTGACGACCGCGGGTCGCGGCAACGTCAGTTGATGAAATTGTTTTGTCCGGCCGGTTCTCGCGTTGCTGCGGCGATTGCAGTGGCCGGCTTCTCCAGGGAAATCAGGCAACGTCGAGAGTAGGACGACGTGCTTGTTGTCGTTCCAGTTTGTGAAGCTCAAATTGGCTTGATTCCCATAGGCGCACACAAAGTCGCCTTTGTTGAATAGCGCGCCTTTCATGTGACCTGCGCTCGTCACGCATAGGCACTTCGGTAGAAACGACTTTGTCGGTCTGACCGTCCCTGTACAGTCGACTTCCCTGGCCTCCAGCGCCACGAACAGGGGCACCTCCTGTGGTTTTGAGATTGTCAAAACAAATGATGCGTTCTCTGCACTGCTAAGATTGTGTCCCTCTAGTTGCCCTTGTCAGTGAAAGTCCTCATCACCCGCACTGAATTGCGACCCCCCACTCCTCCCCCCTCGTCAGAAATTTTGCGTCAGGCGTGTACATTAACGTCCGCAACAAGTTCAAACGCACAAAGGAAGTGGCTTACCGAGTACAGGTTGTCGACATACAATTTGTGGCCTTTGTCCAGTAGTGAGTAGCCATTGATGACGCCCTCAGCGTCGAGCAAGGCCCAACAGACGGAGAACAATTTGCCCTTTTCGCCAGTCCGATAGGATCTCGTCGTGTGCATTTTTGAATGGAATAAATAGCCTCCTTCGCAAGCCAATACATAGCAGCGCACTCCATTCTTTTTCGCGCCAGGCTTGCCAGGGTTTGTTGTTTTGAGTGGCTGACGAGCCTGCGCGAGTTTAGTGCGTGGTGCGTTTTTCGGATATGCTTACTGCTTGAGCTGGGTTCAGAGAACTGCACCTTGGTACTGATGATGTTCTCATCTATGGCCACTTTCTCGGAAGGACGGTAGAACTCCTGTGCGGCTCTGTTGAACGCGTCCTCCACTAATTGCGTTTTCCAATTGACGTTGTAGTTTCGGTGACCAGGTGCTGATGCACTTGGCCCGTGCCTTGTCCAGATTGTACGTCCGCGTATATTTTTCAATATCCGCGAAGCGGTTGTAGGTCATTGTTTTTACAATTTGTTCCGTCCGGTACTGTTTGTGGCTCCAGTGCCACGCCACCTAAACGGGTGCAACGAGTTCGTGGAAGGAACCTAAACATGGAAGGCTACGTACACGGGGCAGCACTTTGATCGTCATGAGCAGCAGGATGGCCACGTAGCCTGCTGCCTCCTCAATGGTCAGCTCTTCAAACTTTCTGGCGCAGCGTCGCGCCAGCTCATTTGTGTTCTTGATCCACATTTTAATCAGGTACTTTGACATTTTTCCAGAAATATCGGCACATGAGCTGCTCCTCCGGAGATGCCGCGGTCCAGGGATTTCGCCGTGGAATTGTCGGCGCGGCTTAAAGGTTGTAATCGGTCATGATAATCGCGACAGACTGGTTGGCTCACAGAAGTCGACTCGCCTTTGGCAGCGGCGGTACATCCGACCAGACAAGTCTGTCGGAGACGTTCGTCACACCGTCCACAACCACGGCATTTCTCGCCTCTGCTTCGGACGGTTTCTGATTAGGCGCCCTCTTTGGGAAGGCAGCCACCTCGGAGGACCCCGTTCTACTGAGTATTGACATTGGCTTGTCAGCGACTGTTCTCGTGCGCACTTGGCCTACAAAACAACGGGCAGAAATACGTACGAATGCAGAGGTGTGTGTCTGTACGTACGTGCGGTTCGTTTGGTTTACGTGTATGCTCAGTCATACTTTAGGCGCATTCCAACCTCGTTCATTGAGCACGTCCTTGGTGTTGGCCTGCCCCGTCCCCGTTGTCGTCGCCGCCTTGGTACGTTTCTTTTTCGGAGGGCACACACGAGCCGCTGCTGCTGCGCCGCTGTCGCTGTCTGACGCGGACGGTGAGGGTGGCGTGCGAACTCGTGGTGCCGGCGCCCCCTCATCGCTTTCGCTCTCACTTTCAAACATACACTCTTCGTTGTCGTTAGCGTCGACCTCAGTCATATTCGGTTAATTGCGCACTATACAGCCTTTGTACACACTCCTGGGGACAGACGTCATTTAAGGGCGAGTCCTGCAGCGTTGCACAAATGCGATACATGCTGTGTACTGCAGACCGTCAGTTCCACAAACGCGACTCCTTTACTGTACTACACGCAACAGCACAGCACAGCACAAAAAAAAAGCCAAGCAACAAGGAAGTTGAGTGAACGCGGCGAACGCAGTGAACAGATCAAAGCGAGAAATCCACGCCTGTGCGGGTCCGCCTTTTCCGCAGCGACGCTCACTGGGCGGTACTGCCCGCCTCCGTCTGCTGCCTCACCGTGATGAACGCTGCGCACTCGGCGGCCGCAGAGACACTGTCGGACACCTACAAACGCGGAGGAAATTTGCCACCACGGAGAGCTCGCCACTTGTACTTGTGGGCTACCACGTCGCAGATCTCGCGCGTTTCCGTCTTCGTGAGGCCCTTTTTGTAGCTGCAGATGGCCGAAGCCACCAGCCAGCGCACCTGGTCCGCTGTTGCCGTCGGGCTCGACTTGTTCGCCAGGGCCACCGCGTAGTCGACCACGCCTCGGGAGCAGCTGTCGTCGCTCTGAACGTCGCGCGCTCTCTCACTTTCCGCTGATACGCAGCGTAGCAGGTGTGGATGAATGCGCCACACCTCCTGCACTAGCAGGCTCCGCAGCCGGGAGCGGAGCTGGAACGTCTCGACGGGCTTGACCTCTGGGATGTTCCAGCCGCGCATGGTGAAGACGCTCTTCATCGCCACCAGCCAGTCCTGGTCCTTGGGTGACGCCGCGGGCGCGCACTTTTCCTTCTTGCTGCTGCTGGGCGCCTCCACCTCCTCCTTCAGGTCGGCGGGTGCCGGTGTCGGCGTAGACGTCGCTTGCGGAGCGCAGCTTAGCGCTGAAGAGCTGAAGAGCGGAGCTGAAGAGTCGCCCGCGGGAGTGGGCGCGCCGTCTGAAACGTCGGCGTTCCGTTTATGGCGCACTCCACGGAGGACGTCAGTCTGTCAGTCAGTCAGTGCATCAGTCTTCACACCTCTTTCCTTGCTGCTCCCGGCCGACGTGCCGTCGTTGTTGTCGGCGCCCACGGGGGGGTACACCCACTGGGACGTGTCCTCCTCCAGCAGGTACTCCTCGATGTTGGTCAGCGCCCTTAAGCACTGTCGTTTGTACTTGGAACGCACGCCTACATGGACGGACCTGCTCGTCTGCTGGAGCGTCGCCGGCGCCTGCGGCTTCTGCATCGCACTGCCGCCAAGGCCAAAGCCGCCCAGGCCGACAGTCAGCAGAGGGGGCAGGCTGAGTCGCAACACCTTGTTGCGCGTCGGGTGACTCAGCGCCTCCAAATTGACGCCCTCGGCTTCCTTGGGGGGCCGTCTGGCGCGCTTGCGAGTCTGTCCGTGTCGCTGGAGCGGCTTGTGCGTCTTTCCGTCCTCTTCTTCTTCTCAGCGGCCGACTTCGCTTTGGGCTTTGGGCGCGCTTCGGCCGGCTCGGTCTTTGTGGCAGCCGTCGACTTCTTCTTATTTGGCGCCTTCTTCTTGGTCGTGGACGCGCTCTTCCTGCTCACCCTCGGAGGCGACCTGCTCTTGTTTGGCGGTGCCAACTTCAGCTTGTGCGTCGTCTCCTTCGTACTGACGTTGACCTCCTTGGCCTTGCGGTTCACCGACGACGGCTTTTCCTTCGACGCCGCCGTCAACTTTTTGCGCTTAGGCGCCTCTCTCAAAGTCGCCGCGGCCTTCAGGCGGAGCAGACGCAGCTCCTCGTCTTCGTCCTCGGACGGCGCAGCCTCCTCGCCGTCGTCGTCTGCCGAGGCGAATTCGGCGACTTCCTTGGTGTCGTTGCCGTCCACCTCTTCCATCTCGCCGTCCACCTCTTCCACGGCGTTCGCCTCTTCCGCTTCGCTGTCGTCGTCGCCGCTGTCCTCGTCGCTCTCGTCGCTCTCGTCGCCAGCTGCTCTTCAAGACTCAGCATCGTCGTCGTCCTCTCGCCGCCGTCGACGTAGAGGAGACTGGATCATCTTGTCCATGCCTCGAGGTCCCAGCGGCCAGGTTGGAATCGAGTCAGAGAGCGACTCTGCCGCCTCAAGCCTGCCCAACGCGGCGACGTGGACGACGACGACAAAAACAAGGAAAAATCCGGACCAGGTAGATGAGCCTAAGCAAGCTTCTGCGAACACGTTCCTTTGCTGAACAGCGTGTTGCTTTCAGGAGGTGCGCAACAGCAACATGGGGGCGCGCAAAGTCGCTCTCTGACGCGATTCGAACCGGGCCGCTGGGACCTCGAGGCATGGACAAGATGGTCCCGTCTCCTGTACGTGGACGACGGCGAGAGGACGACGACGGTGGTGGTGATTCCGGGCAGTCTGCCCGTCTGCGGCGCTGGTGGTGGCGGTGGTGGCGGTGGTGGACAAGATGATGCAGTCTCTTCAACGTGGGCGCCGCCGACGGGGCCAGACCGCGCGGCATGGACAAGATGATCCAGTCTCCTCTACGTGGGCACCGCCGACGAGACGACGACGGTGGTGGTGATCGCGGACAGTCTGCTCTACGTGGGGCGCTCTACGGCAGTCCAGTCTTCTCTGGCGATGGCGGTGCCTCCGAAAAGTGTCGTGACTGTTGCCCGATTCTACAAATCCGAACCGAACAGCGGAGCAAAAAGATGGCCCCAGCAAAGAAGACAGGAGGCGCACAGCAGGTTTACAAATGGACAAGATGATCCAGTCTCCTCTACGTGGGCCTCCTCTACGCCGCCGACGCGATTCGCACCAGCCTCGGTCCCCAGCAAAGAAGACAGGAGGCGCGCAGCAGGTTTACAAATGGACAAAATGATCCAGCCCCCTCTACGTGGGCACCGCCGACGAGACGACGACGGTGGTGGTGATCGCGGACAGTCTGCTCTACGTGGGCACCACCGACGAGACAACGACGGTGGTGGTGATCGCGAACAGTCTGCTCTACGCTGGGGGCTGGGGCCCAGACAGCGACGAGACGACGACGGTGGTGGTGATCGCGGACAGTCTGCCCAGTGAACGGTGATTGTGCGCGCACTCCAAACTTGCGAACTTGTCCTAACTTAGGAGCGGTGAAGTGATGACCTCTACGTGTTCACTGGTATCCGTGATAAGCCCGTTACGCAGACAGTGCAAGTGCTTGTCCTTCCTTGGCAGGGCGGTCAACGCGTTCAAGAAAATTTTTGTCCGAACACGGAAATACCGTACCACGTCTAGTACCACTTTAGCACTTTCCTCGGTGAAAATCGCCATTTTAATTGTCACCCGCTCGCGACGCAAAAATTTGCTCACGACGCAAAAGCCGGTCCGCGGACGGACCATATGGTCCGATCGCAGTAGAAAGGGTTACTAAAAAGAGAGCTTACCAGGGTTGGGTTTTATTCAAAAAATTCGAACTGACCTTATTATTCTATGCGTTGTGTCCTATAGTAGCGGACAGCGACATTCCTCAGATGACAACCTAATAAAACCCAACCCAACTCGGCGTCTCTTTCCGGACAATCGCAGCCCCAATTCTTCCTGATCAATCCCGGCTACCGTAACTTCTTCCGCGTCAATTACGACACTCAGCAGTGGAGCCAGCTGATCAGCGCCCTACGCACGGACCCGCGTCAATTCACGCCACTCGAGAGGACGCAAATTGTCGTCGATTTCTGCTACTTCCACCGAGCGCGAGCCGTACCCCTGGGCGCGGTGCTGTTGCCCCGACTGATTGGCATCCTTCGAGCGAACAAGACGCTCTTTCCCTGGTGCGACGCTTACAAGCCGCTCTGCTCGCCGTCAGCGCAGCCCCTCACGAGAAGCCAAATGCAGCTGCCCGTCTTCGACGCCATGTTCTCCAATGATGCCACGTGCAACTGGGATGATGTCTAGTCCGGGGCCAACAACTGCTGATAATAAGCGACATAGTAAAATACGTGCGACTCTTTGCTAAGCGTCTATAGGCTTTTTCCCACCGCAGATTCTTTCCGTACAGAGAATGAGAGCGCAATACCAAAAACACAGATCCGCTACACAACTCTGCGCTATGTGCACTGTCGTCGTCTTCTTGCCTATCTGTCGACTTCGCCAAACACAATATCCAGCGTTCCTAAATCGTTAGAATGCCATACAGTACCTGGTCATATAGTACTAATTGCACCAGCACTACCGTGCAAAAAGAACTGCGCTCGCTCACCAATAATAGCGACCAAGTCTTGGAGCAAGCCCATGTAGGCCATTTCTCCCAACGCGGACTAAATTAATGCGCGCGCGCGTGTGCCGACAGTGCGTACAGTACAGAAAGTGTGCTCTGTGTCACCAGGTGGCTGAAGCCAGGCGCCCTGATGTAGCACCTGTAGGGCTTGCTCGTGCCGTCCGCGATCAGGTAGACTCCGAACTCCCCCTGCAGCGCGCCAACCAATGCCTCACTGTTGGGCCTTAGAGAGACCTTAGGCCGACCTTAGGCGCCTCCACGGGCACGTAGGTGGCTCCGGGCGGCACCTGAAAGCCATCGGAGAATAACTTGAAGTTGTGAATCAGCGCCTACATCGACTCCTGAATACCCACAGCAAACGGCGTCCAAACACTGGGGGGGGGGGGGGGGGGGGAGGGGGGGGGACAAGGGGGCATTGGGGCACCCGCCTTCATCTCTGCCCTCTTGAGCGGCGAGACCTTGTGGTCGTCGACCTTGATCTCTCCGGCGGGCATCTTGTTGAGACATTGGATGACGATGTGCAGACTCTGACGCATCTCCTCCATGCGGCACAGGTACCGGTCGTAGCAGTCCCCTGCGACAACAATAGCTGCGTGTATGTGCGTGTTTGCGCGTGCGCGTGTTCGACAAACGCACCTTTGGTGCCAATGGGCACGTC
Source organism: Paralinhomoeus sp. GSCO2_6 (assembly GCA_030248085.1). NCBI lineage: Eukaryota > Metazoa > Nematoda > Chromadorea > Monhysterida > Linhomoeidae > Paralinhomoeus > Paralinhomoeus sp. GSCO2_6. The sequence goes on along the minus strand of JASAMY010000887.1, from coordinate 30,889 downwards.
GAAGTCGACCTGGTCATACATCTCGTACGGCTGCGTCTTGCGCAGGTCCCACTTGATGCCGCTGGCGCGCAGCATGACGCCTCTGAAACGACCGGCCTACTTGTTTTGCGTCTCTCTACCAGTGGGTCGGGTGGCTGGGAGTGCACTGCGCGCACGTCATGCCGAGGTCGAGGGCGCGCATGGCGCCCATGACGCCCACGTCGATGGTGCGGTGCTTCCAGATGGGGTTCTCCGTGACCACGTCCTCCATCTCGTCCAGACGCTGTGGGAACTTCACCGCCCAGTCGTAGATGTCGTCCATTAGACCGAGCGGCATGTCCTGCGACGCACACGAGATGAGGTGAGTGACGACAATCGGCTGGAAGGCCCCATGGCGTGTACGCACCCAGGCGACGCCTCCGCAGCGAATGTAGTTGGCGTGCATGCGGGCGCCGCAGACGCGCTCGACCAGCTCGAACATCTTCTCGCGCTCCTCGAACATCCAGAAGAAGGGCGTGATCGCGCCCACGTCCAGGATGTGCGTCGTGATGCCCATCAGGTGGTTCTGGATGCGCGTCAGCTCGGCGAACAGCGCTGCAAGTCCAGCGCACAACTCAGAGTCCAATTTTTTTTTTCTGACGGGCGAATTTGGACGACGCACTGCGAATCCACTTGGCGCGCGGAGGCACCTCGACGTTGAGCAGCTTCTCGACGGCCAACGCGAACGCCTGCTCGCTGACCAGCATCGTCACGTAGTCTAAGCAACGAAGACCGACAGAGCTGCGCAGTGCGCACCTCATGAAGATAAGGCTCTCGAACCTACACGCATGCCATGAACTACGTGCTTGGAAAAGTCGTGGAGGGACAACAGGGACCGGTGAGGAGACGGATGTTTAGTGAATCGCAGTGATTGACCACCACAGTCGGGTTTGATGAACTTGACATAGTGCCACCGGGGAGGATATAGGGGTGGTATATGTCCATCCCCTGGTGGACCCCTATCCCGAAAGACTTTCCGGATGACTCCTGCCCTGGCTTTCATTTTTGAGAGCCTCAAGCCAATTCTTGTAGTGAAAATAGTAAAAACGTTTCCTGCGGCGCTGTTTTACGCTCTTTTTGCACTATTTTTGGAACTTCCTAGAAGTGAGAAATGGCTTTCAGGTCACAGTTGAAGCCTTTCTAAGCACATTTAAAAGCGAAAAAGTTCCATTTGAGGTAAAATTTCGTTGCAAAAACAAAATCCATCCCAAAAAATCCCGAATTACCCCCACTACTGCCTTCGAAAAATTGGCCATTTACCCCTGCCATGGGCCATTTTCTATGGGCATCAAGTTACCGGATGCTGAGTCAACGGCTGGTTGTTACCCAAAGTGTCAATCAAGAGGGGAAGCGGGAGGGGGAGTGGGAGGGGATGGGGCGCAGACGAGTAGGACAGTCGGTCTGGTGGGCGAGGGCGAGTAGCAGCCGTACCTAGGCGATCGAAGTAGGGCAGCGCCTGCGTGTAGGTCTTGTGCTCGATGAGCTTCTCCGTGCCGCGATGCAGTAGGCCGATGTGCGGGATCGCCCTGTGCACCACCTCAAGCGACACCATCACCACCCTCTCCCTGTGACCGGGGGGGGGGGGGCGGGTGGTTGATGGGGTGCGCACCTCGGCCTCGTTCTCGACCATCAGACGCAAGACGCCGTGAGCGGCGGGATGCTGCGGTCCGAAGTTGACGTTGAAGCACTCGACCAACTTCTCCTTCATCGGCTTCGAGTCGTCGTCCGCGTCCACCGGCACTGCAGCAGCGGCGCGGCCACACTGTGCACCGTCACGCACGCACGCACGCACGCACGCACGCGCAGGCAGGCATCAAAGCCAACCGGAGATCCACGGCTGCATGGCCTTTTCGGAGCTTCTGTCGTGTTCGCTGTACACCCACCTGTTGTCGTCAGGCTTGAACCTCATGTGCCCGCCGTATGGAATCTTCTAAAACGGTAAAAAAATAGCGGTTGGACATATCAGCGTCTTAGAAACCCCAAAGTCAAAGAGGCTTCATCCATCCATTACCTTAAATTGGTTGAAAAACGCTGCGTCTGGATACCACATTTTCATGTCCCGACTCCATTGCACGCCTAGGACATTGCTGCTAGAGGCGGATGCAACCGTCAACCTACTATGAATTCGCGACAAAAGCGACATTTTCCAAAAAGAAATAAATGAATTCGAGCTAAGAAAATCTTGAAAATATATTATGGTGCATGTAATCTATGGTATACAAGTGTTATAACGGTAGGTTTACCGCACATATGGTACACATACAGTAGTTGCTCAAACCGAACACTGATTGGTCAAAAAGTTCACGGTTGAACTTTTCAAAACAAAACACACGCGCTTACCGAAGAAAAGTTGCAGAAATGTAAAGGTTACAGTTAAACCCGTTTTAGTGCTGTGCTTGTAATATCAATCAGAATTTGGGCTGCTCAATTTCACATATATTGTCTAGTTTATAGTTTGGAAACCGTTTCGGTCCTGTTGTACAAAGTACGCAAAATGGCGCAAATTCACCTAGTTTACATACGTTATTTGCATTTAAATATTTGCATGCGTTACTCAATCTAAAAAGTAAATTTGCATACGTTGTACAGTAGCGCAGTGGTGTAAGTAACCGTCGAATCTGAATGGGAGTGAATCTTAGATTTCTTTCTGACATTCCAGGGGAGGGGTGACCTATCATTACAAAGGACAGCAGACATACCTACATTGCTCTTCATCGACCGGCGGCCTCTTCCATTGCACTCGAGTTTTGAATTGGGAAGTACCGTACAGTAGTATACACCTGTCATGGTCAAAGCACGTAATTTTTTTAATTCTTTTTCTTTTTTAATTATTTAATTAGATTCTTTTGTTAGAATTTTCTCCGAAGGATGACGCAAGACAGCGTGCACACGGTGTTCGCGAAAGCAGGCAGCGCCCTTTTTTACGCCGTGTCGTCAATTTTAATAATTTTCGTCAACAAAATCGTGCTCACCAACTACCACTTTCCCAGTTTTCTCGTCTTGGCCTTGGGGCAGCTCGTCGCCTCCGTGCTCGTGCTTTCGGCCGGCAAGTTTCTCGGCATCGTCAGCTATCCGAGTTTATCGCGCGATTCGCTCGGCAAAATCATGCCGCTCCCCATCATATTCGGCGTCAACATGGTCGCGGGGCTGGGCGGCACCCAGAAACTCAATCTGCCCATGTTCACAGTGCTCAGACGACTCTCTATTTTCCTGACCATGGTTCTGGAGTACCTCTACCTCGGTGTCAACTCTTCAATGGCTGTGAGGTCGGCAGGGAGTTCAGATCATTTGAGAAAATTAGCCCACGCACGCACGCCCACGCACGCACTCGCCCTCCCCCCCCCCCCAACACGCACGCACGCACGCACACACACACACACACACATACACACACACACACGCACGCGCGCATGCACGCTCGAATACGATTCTCAGTTGCGTCGTCTAGACTATCGGTTCTGCTCATGATACTGGGCTCGTTCATTGCCGCCATATACGATCTGACGTTCGACGCGTACGGCTATGCGTTGATACTAATCTCCGACTTTGCGACCGCAGCGAATGGCGTCGTCATGAAGAAGAAGTTGGATTCTAAGGATCTTGGGAAATATGGCATAATGTTCTACAACTCTCTACTGATGCTCGTGCCTGCCGCCACACTGGCCATCTACACTGGAGAGCTAGACAAGGCACTGGGTCTGTATACTTGTTGTTACGACTAATAGTGATTTGGCTTGTTTTGGTCGGTTGAACAATTTGGGAAGTGTAAGATGGGGGTGTTGACTGAACCAGCAGCAGTGAGCAGGCACATCGTTATTTCCTGGGGCCAGTGGCGGATCCAGGGAGGGGGGAAAGGGGAAATTACCACTCCCGAATTCGAAAATCTAGGGGGAAAAGCCAAAGGGAAAAGGCTAGGCGGTGGGAAATGAAACGTGTCTAGCGAACTTGCGTTCCGCATAAAAGTGCTTGTAGGTGATCGAAAATAGCAAACGTTTCGCCTGCGGAACCGTTTTTATTAATTAATCCTTAAAAATGGACTGATTTTAATCAGTCCATTTAAACTTTAAAAAGTTTCCAAACTACCGCTGAGATGGCCCAACATCCAAAAAGTTTAACAGGCTTCTCCCTCCTGCAAAATCCCTCCCCCCTCCAAATAAGACGCTGGATCCACCACTGCTTGGGACGTATTGTGTTCACGGGACTCCACTAGCTTCACCTAACATAACAATTAGGCGGACCTGTTCCAATTTTTCTATGGGCGCTTTCTTCAAGTCCGCCTGCTCGGTTGCTTGCAGCGTTCGATGGCTGGTCGTCTGCGGCGTTCGTGTGCTGCTTCACGGTGTCGTGCGTGTGCGGCTTCGTGCTCAACTACGCGATGCTGCTCTGCACGCACCACAACTCGGCGCTGACCACCAGCTGCGTGGGCCCCATCAAGAACCTCGTCGTCACCTACGCCGGCATGTTCACCAGCGGCGACTACCTTTTCACCTGGTCCAACTTCCTGGGCATCAACGTCAGCGTACTCGGCAGCCTACTCTATACGTACGTCACCTTTCGACGACAGACACTCCGCGCCGCCGTCAGCGCCAACGCCGCCGGTAAAGCGCAGTCGAAAGGCAATGGCAACGACCCCAAAAGCGCAGTGAAACTGCTCAAGAAGCAGCCGGAAATGAAAGAAGGCCTGGAGAGCTCGCCTAACGTCCATATCTAAATCTGATCAGTGCGACGGCATCATACATTCGCAACTGTTATCGTTGTGTTTTGGGAGAAGCATAATACTAGTATATTGTACACGTACTTGCATTTTCATTCGATATAATCTTGCCTGCCCACTGATATTTGCAAGTTGGATATGCTGTTGGATTTTCCTTTGTCGCTGACACAGTGTATGTACAGTGTTTGACTTGCGACCTTATTATGCATTTGTTGCGTTTTTTGGGCGCGCTCCCTTCCCTTTGTACAGGCGAGTTTTGTACGGTTCTTCTTGTTCTACACACGACGCGTACAGTTCGTGAAGAGATGGTGAGAGACGCACGCACGCATGAACACCGCGATAGAACTCATTGAATTCCGAGAGCCGCGGTGTCACTTCATTTCGACGGTGTCTCGGTGCGGCTGGAGGCGCTCGAGCTCTCGCGTTTGTTCACAGCGGTTGAGGGCGCGCAGCGGGAAGCAGATCAGACCCGACACGGCCACGAGGGCGCCCATCACGTAGAAGGACATGTCGTACGTGCTCGTCAGGTCGTGCAGCATGCCTGAGCGCAGCAGCGACACTCTCAACACCGTGCGTCTTGGTCAGGGCGTCGTTGTTGGAATTGAATTCAGGGCAGCGCTAGGAAGCGGTCAATGGCCGAAATTAGAGCATACACATCTCCGTGCCGCCTTCCTGTCTAGAACCGCACAATTCGCCAAAGACGTTCGAAAGAACGTCATCTGATCTGTAGTGCAGGGCAGCGGCAGCACGAGAAAATCCATCGATAGGGAAATAGTCGTTTAGTGTATTCCCTCCAGAATCGAACCCAGAATGCGCGCAAGAGGCCGATTCCCTACTATTAACTAGGCCATATGGTGCCCGGTCAGTGCGTCACCTACCAGCGATCGGAGATCCAATGAGAGCGGCGATTCCCATGAAGAGCAGCAGGAAGCCGTAGGCGTTTGTCAGCCGCTCCAGGCCCAGCAGCTCGACGCAGATGATCGAGCGCAGCGACGCGAAGCACGCTGCAACCCACTTCAGCGTCCTCAGGGACAAACAGGCAGAAAACTCCGACTCCTCGCCCACCTGTGCCAAAACCGAAGACGATGCAATAGAGACAGAGTAGCCAGTAGGTGCGCAGAAAGGGCACCGCGATGGTCGCGAGGCCGGCCAGCGTCACGGCCGCGTTGTGCAGCGTGATCGAGTCGAACTCGGGCCGGTCCGACAGCCAGCTGCGCAAGTCCAATGCATAGTGAGTGAGCGCCGCGGCTGTATGGCCGCTGGCTGTACGGACACTCACCCGCAGAATATCCTCGCGATGATGTTGGTGACGCCGAGCACGGAGACGAGGAAGGTGGCCTGCTCCTTGGTGCAGTCGACGTGCAGCGCGTATCTGGGCAGGTAGATGAAGGGCACGAAGAAGCCGCTCATGGTCATGAAGCCGCCCAACGCGAGCACGACGAAGCTGGGACTCTTGAGCAGCGACACGTCCATCATGGAGCGCAGCGCCACCCACATCTGCTGCCGCCAGCCGTGCGCGATCGCCGCCTGCTCCTCGAAGGGTCGCGGGATCGACAGCACAGAGTGGCCGCGCCCGCGCGCCGCGTCCACCACCGCCGCGTCGCCGCCGCCCAGCAGAGACGGACGGGAGGCCACTCGCTTGGCGAGCGTGTCCGCGCCTCCGGGGTAGAAGACGTCCATGCGCGACATGGGCCGATTCATGTCCGAGAGGCAGTCCTGGCTCATGATGCGGTAGAGGTCCTCGTTCGAGAAGACGGCCGACGCGTCTCCCCGCTGACGGGCCGAGGCGCGCTGCAGCACCTGCTGGCGCAGTCCCATCGGACGGTCGCGGTCCGACAGCTCGATCACGGACGTGAAGTGCCGCGAGCCGTGATGGTGCACCTGGAAGCGCAGCCGAATGTCTCAGACTCAACGAAACACCCATTCGTCGACGTCTCACGGTCAGCGCCCTTGGCTTTCGTCTGTGGGGTGAGCTCTGCAAGGGTTCGAAGCGCTCCTGGTCGTCCAGAGGCCCGTCGACTTGCTCCTCTGGGATGGGCGTGTTTGCGTGCAGACTGTTAGAACTCTGGATTCGCTCCGTGTGCTCCTCGGCCGTCGCTATCACATTTTTCAGCTGCAAACGAGCGTCCCTAGTCGATGCTTCAATTCGGGAGGTGACCGTCCAGCTGCCCACCTTCTCGACTTGGTCTTCGGTGGGATTGAGTGGGCGATAGAGTGCTGCGCAGACGAGACAGTTGAGGAGGATGGCGGAGATGATGAGGAGCGCGACGCGCCAGTTGGGTATCCATTCAAGGAGAAACTGGATGAGCGGCGCGAACAGGAACGTGCCGATCCCCGAGCCGCAAACCGCGATCCCCGTCGCGAACGCTCGCCGCTTCTCGAAGTAGTAGCTGACCACGACTATCGACGGCAGGTAGATCATGCCGAAACCCACGCCTGAAGCCCGCATATCCGTACATATGTATGTACATGCCCTGGAACACGGGTCTCGACTCGGTGCGGCTCTGGTGCGGGGCGCGGTATGGGGGGGGGGGAGTAACCAGTGAATAGCCACTTTCAGCGATTTGCCGGTAAACTTAGAACCACCGCAGCGAATTTGTTTTATTGGATCGGGCAGTTCAATGCACAACCACCAAAGTGGGACCCCCAAAATAAATAAATAAAATGAAACACTCGGGGTTCTTGACCACGCAATTCTACTTGTCTAAGGCACTGGATTGAGCAGTGGCTCGAATATACCCAATGTAAATGCTCAAATGGCGATGCATGACAACGCTGCAAGTGCGTAACGTACCGCCCAAGATTCCAAAAGTGATGTACAGCAGTTCCAGACTGCGCACCCAGACGATGCTCAGAATGAAACCGACAAAAGCTAGCACCGTGCCAGCGACAACGACCGGTCGGCATCCAAAGGAATTGGTTAACGCGCTGACCAAGGGACCTGAATAGAACTTTCGAGTGTGTAGTGGTATTGGCATTGGTTGTGCATCTGACTTGGCACTCTATGGAGTGCAGCAAAGAACGGCTTGCATTCTAGTGCTCTGTGCGTACATACAGTGTACACAAAAATGTAAAGTACCGTAAATCCTCCAGTAGAGCCCCCGGGGCACTATACTTTCAACCTCGCTCCACCCGGGAGCACTATTGAAACATTTTTGCGTTTTTTTTGGGTGATTAACAGTTTTTGGTGATTAACAGTTCAAAGTACCTGGAATGTCATTCATTAATGGACGTAGCTGTGTACACACCGCTTCTACATCACTACTGCTTGATTTGTGTCCCTGTATAACGCAAATCGCATGGCACTTCTTGCCCCGGGGGCACTATTGGAGGGGGGCTTTTATTGGAGGATTTACGGTATGTACTGTTGCATTGTACATGTGATATACATAATTTATTTTTGTAGTAAAAGTGTTCGTCATCGTGTTTACACATTTGCATAACATGTTGGTCTGTCGTTGAAGTTTACAGTTCAGCGTTGTTACGTTGAGTGGGCGACGTGTAGTGCTGAGAATCGTACGGCGTGTCGTACCCGTGGTCAGATAGCAGCCGGAGAGCAGGGAGACGGCGAACGCGGCGGAGCTGCTGGAGGCGTCGAACTCTTGCTCCCAGAGCGGCTGGAAACCGGAGCCGGCCGTGAAGATGACGCCGTCGACGATGACGTTGGCCACGAACGAGCCCAGCACCACCATCCAGCCCCAGCCGCCGTCCGGGGGCGCCAGCACCACCGCCTCCTCCTCCAACTCGGGGCCCACCAGCTCCATCGTCGCCTCTGGGGACGCGGACGTGGGGCGCGGCCCGCCGTTGGCCGCCCCTGCCGGCGCCAGGGCGCCCTTCGAGCCGGCGCCTCCTCGCGCCGTGTCGGCCATCACTGGAGCCTCAGCATGCCCGTGCCGCGGCGCCTCTGAAGCGGGCGCGCTCTCCTCAGCGACTGGCATTGGCACACGTGGACGAGAGAGGCGCCTACGCACGACGCTCTCCTCGCGGCCGCCGCTCGCCCGTTGGCAGTTGTTGTAGTTTTCCGTAGCATGCGCGCGGAGCAAGGCGCTGTTTAAACAAAAGATGCCACGGAGAAGCAAGCGCGCGCAGACAACAAGCTTTGCAGCGTCTGGCTGCTCAGCAAAGTGCTGGCTGGCTGGCTGACTGACTGACTGGCGGCGAAGGGCCGTAAAGGCGTCGTTCAGCAGCAGGGGCCTGGCGCGTCGACGCCGTCGCCGCCACGCGACGATAGTGGGACAAGCAGATCCACCCGCCACTCCAATAGTCTCGAGTTTATGACGCATTAGGCCGTCTCGGCCGAGAGAAGTGCAAACAAGCACGCCCGCTTATTCTCGCCGACTCGGCTGCGCGCGCCGCTCTCGCTCGCAGTCGAGGGACCGCCGTGCAAGTGAAGTGAGTGAGCCCAGAGGGACGAGGAGAGAAGAGGACGCTCCGTTGACTCGGCGCACTTCCCGGGAGAGAGAGGCTTTTAGCGCAAGAAGACCGCTTTCTTTCTCAAAGGACGCCGACGCGCACCGTCAAGACCGATTAGTGACGGACGGCGCGACGCCGTCGCCGCGCCCGCTGCAGCAGCATGAGCCGAGTACTGGCCGCGTCGGTGTTTCGATGTCTTAACGGACTGCTGACTGACTCGATTTGCATACTCGACGGGACGGGCGGTGAATGTTGCGAGCAGCAGCGCCGGCTGCGAGTCGACCGCCCGGTGGCATTTAGCGACTTGTTTACCGGCCTACGCGCGTGATTACAACAAGCGCGAGCGCAGACAGACACCTCGGAATCGACAACCGCAGCACTCGCGGAATCGGAACGCATATCGCGCGCGTGTCGAACGCATCGAGTGGCCGCAGTGGCCGCAAATTTATTCACACACGGCGCCCAGATATCTGGACGATTCCGTCCCACCGCTTTATGAAGCCGCTTGAGGGGAGGAGGGGGAGGGCAGTGGGGAGGGGGTTTGAGCCGGTCGGCGGGTTGTGATGGGCGGCTCGGCGAGGGTGCGTCGAGGCGAGTCGCCGAAGCAAGCGGCCGCCCTGGAACAGCTGACGGCCCCGCAGCCAACAGCTAGCATGTAGCTCGCTAGCTAGGCGCTATAGCCGGCGGCGCGGCTCTCTCTGCGCAATAACGGCAATCCTACATTCGCAGCAGACCGGCGGGCACAGAATAGAACAGCGCCCTAGCTAAAGTGAACAACTTACTGTCTGCTGCCCATTGCGACTAACGCCCATTCTTAGCCGACCATTCACGTTTAAGAAACAATAGCGTTGCATGTGAAAATGTCGTGCCTGATTTGCTCGGTGGGGTGGACGTGTTTTCGATCAATAAATACCACGATTATTCAGAGGAGTACGGTACATATTCAGTACGATTTTCCGCGCGTGAAGGAATCCGTTTGTAGCTACCGATCGTCGAATGTAGAAGATGCAGCGATAAACTGTGTGGAGAGTGCACAAACTGATGCGCTCAGTGACATGCGTAGCATCGAGGAACAGAATGCGGCCTCAATCCCTGTAACGTGCTCTCTGTAGGCTTTTGCGGTATAATATCAGGCACGTCAAGTGCACGTAAACAAACGAACGCACGCGCACGTGAGCGCAACAGTTGGTGAAATGACAAGATCAACTCCGCTGATGGTCGGTCGGGTTGGGTCCGTGGGGTAAAATTGGGTAAAGGATTTCGTGTCTTCGATTATCACTTGTCCGTCAGTCGTGTTTGGCATCGAAAGTTGTAGGCTCGCTTGGTGAACACATACTTGGTAGTAGTACCTAGTAACTGTGTTGATCGAGCCGCCTCACTGACCTACCGGTGAAATTAGTTTCTTCAGAGCGTCTTAGTCTTTCTTACAGGCTGGTGAAGTGAAACTGATAGGCCGATAGTTGGCTTGCAACACCCTTGTCGGACCTCATGTTCTTGAAGATGAGTACAACTTTGCCTGTTTTCCGTCCGCAGGTAATGAATGAGCATGTTCCTAGTGAGAGCTGCGTAATTACGGAAAGTGGAAACGCAAGGGCTTCTGCGAGGCGCTTGTAGAAGACGGATGGAAGACTACGACTAAGGCGCTTGTGGAGACTGTGCTAGCATTGGGTGCTCTGTAGCGCAACCGATTGCTTGCACCACTTGTGTGCCGCTCCCAATTGTACGCGCTCTCGTACATAACACAAAAGATAGACTCACAAAGTGTATGCCACCGACAAAGTCTCAATCGTCGTAACAAAGGGCGACACAGACGACGCGGGCCGCGCACCGGTGGCTGAGAGGGACCCCAAAAGCGTCGTCTTGCTCCTACCTTGGTTCGAAAACGCGATCGATCTAAAATCCTAAAAATTTTACTGGGGGGGGGGGGGGAGAGAGATCGCGTGGAAATTGAGCGACGGACGACAATCTCACGTACTCGGACAGCACGCACAGCAGCACAAAAGACGACACACACACACCACCACTATAGCAACCGAGTCACAGAGTGAAGAGGGCACAGAGTGCGGGGGGTGCACAAACGCGGTCACACAAACAGCGGTTCCGAAAAAGAAGAGAAGGACGGGGTTGGGCGCGTCGCAAGCTCGCCAGCTAGCTAGTAGGACAAGTTGCCGCCTACGGCGAGGGCGCCGACCGTCGTGGAGGAAGCGAAGCCGACGGTCTCGGCGCAAGCCGGCCGCTCCCCCGTTGCCGGCGCCGGCGGCTGCCTCGGCGTCAGCAGCGACACGTACGCCCAGAGCAGATCCTGTGCCGTCGTGGGTGTTGTGAGGATCGACAGCGGCAGCGACACCGCACCATGTCCAGCATGAAGACGGCCCGTACGGCGGCTAGAAGGCGACGCGCCAGCGCCTCGTCCGCCAGCAGGGAGACGGCCGCGACGAGGCCGATGCAGGCGTGCAGCGAGGGCAGAAGGTGTGCCGTCTGCGGCTCTGCAACGCCCACACAGCTCGGCGTCGGCACCGAAGACGAGCAAGCGCGCAGCACCGGCGACGATTCGAGGAAGAAATTGATCGGCGGCCGCGCGCAGCCGGCCGGCGTTCGCAGCCTGGTCGGAGGAGGGCAGACGGAGGAGGATCTGCTCGACAAAGTCGCACGCCGTCACGGTCGACACGTGCCACTTGAGGCGCGACAACACCAGCAGCTCCCAGCTCTGCAGACGCACGCGGACACGTCACGGCGAGATTCACACCGGAGAGAGAGCGCACGAGCAAGAGGCCGACGGCGACGCTGTCGGCGGTAAAGTGCGCCAGTCGACTGACGGTGAAGGGCCGACTGAGGCGGACCTTGCCGGCGACCAGGAGGGCGGCGCAGGCGGCCGCCTGCAGCTGCGTCGCGTACACGCTCTCAGAGGCGAGGAAGCGGTCGAGCAGCGACACCGACAGACAGAGCGTGTCCGCCCCAGCGCCCTCGTCGCGGCACACCTGCACGCACGCACGCGCACGCGACTCGGACGGCACCACCGGCGCCCGGGGAGGGGACACCGACGTCGCTCATCCACTCGACCGTCTTCTGGCGCATCCAGGGCTCCACGTTCGTCTGCCGGTCCCCCTGCAGTCGGCGTCCCAGGAGCAGCGGGGCGAAGTGGCGCTCCTCGTCCTCGAGCAGACAGCGCAGCACGCGAGCGTCCGTCGCAGACGCCGAGGCGGCTGCGGGGACGCAGGGCCGGCGTTTCTGCGCCGTCGTCCAGTTGAGGCTGTTCTCGAGCTGACGCGCCAACGCCGCCGCCGACTGCGCGCCCATGTCCACCAGCAGCCAGCCCGTCCTCGTCGTCGTCGTCGCCGCAGCCGTCATCGACAACTACCCAGACGCATTCGCAACCACCCACGCACCGTCACGAAACCGAACAAACACTTGCACATTTTGCTTGGCGGCCCGCGCGGTGTCTCTGGTGCAAGCGCCGACGCAGGCGTTCGCGGCCGCCATATGCCTCGCTAGCTAGTGTACACAAGAACGGGGAAAGGCGAAGCGATACTTTACAGATTTTTCCCCGAAAAGAAGTCAGAATTGAGCAAATTTTGCTTTCTGACGCAGGAAACGAAGGTAAAACCAGTTTTGAGATCATCTACGGATGAAACGTTTTAAATAAGCGCTTTATGCACGTTTCTGTAGAGTTTTAACATTTGGAGAAAATATTTGCATATTTCTCGTCGGTTCGCAACAGACGAGACGGTGCAAGGCTTACACCGTAAGCGATTTTTTTAAATTCTAATATTTACATCTATTCACCTCCAGTTTAGTTGATTGCTCTGTTTGATACGATAGTTTTTTTAACTTGGCTTACGACTAAGTGGAGTTGGCGAATTTAGTCTTAGGGCGTCACGTGTAAAACTTTTATTTTGAAAAATTTCTTTCTACGGCTGTTGCTGATACACAAGACGAGGAGGACACGGATACAACGCCAGGAAGAACGATGACGGACAAGGCAGCGATGCGCGTACGGATTTTGCCCTTTTTATTTCAATATTGCGTATTTTATGTTTTCCCAAATTCTCTCGTTTCAATTCCGTTCAGGCGATGCTGAACAAGAGCCGCAGTATAGGGCGCGTGCCGAAGAGCGTTACCGTGGACGGCATTTCCAGCGCCTCGGCGGATCTGCACTCGGCTCCCGCGTACGCGGTTGGTTATTTTTTCATACGAAAAAGCGGCATTGTGATTGTGGAGTGCGTTTCGTTTCGTAGGAGGGGAATGCGCTGTGCGACGAGTCGTTGAGCGACCCCGAGCTCGAGGCCGAGCGCGAATACTGGAAGGAGCGTCTGCTCAAGGGCGAACTGCCCGTCGCGCCCCCGCTCGCCCACGCCGACGGCGCCAAGGGCGGACGCACCAGGGCCAAGAGCCACAGCGGTGGGATTTAGAACCCCTGCCCCCCGCCCCCCCCCGCCCCCCCCTAGGCTTGTGCTTTCTCTCGTTCAGACGCGCAGACGCTGTCGGCAGCGGCCGGCGCGACCACCTCCAAGAAGTCGGCAGCCGCTCGCAAGCGGACCGGTGCGCTCTCTTTGATGGTATCTTGCGCGGCGGGTTGGAATAGCGTGCGTGCGTGCAGGCGGCGGAGGCGGCGTGGGCGTGGGAAAGCTGCACGTGGGCAGCGCCCAGGAGGTCTACGAGGCAGAGGAATTTCTCGACGACGGAGACCCCAATTACGACTCGGACGCGCAACAGGTCGGCCGGGGATGACTACGCAGAGGTGTACCTGTCACTGCCCCCTCCCCCCATCCGAGGTTGTTCAGAACGTCCTCCTGCCTACTGAAATGTTACACAAAAACTTTTATAGTGTTTTTGAACAAAAATCGTGCACAATATTGTACTCGCGGTGTATAAATTGAACAGAAAGTCCCCAATCCGCCTCTCAGATATACCCCCCCCCATGAAGGCGCTGGGACCCCCGCCCTAAATGCAAAACGGGGATGTGTGTGTGTGTGTGCGTGCGTGCGTGTGTGTGTGCGCAGCATGTACAGCAACCCGCAACCCCCGGTGAGCGGGGTTAATCCTCACCCCCCTCGACGGTGGACCAGGACGACACCTGACCCATCGCCGGTCTCGGCACGACTTACGGACGACCAGTTATAGGCGGACGTGACCTTCGAGGAGCTGACGCCGCCCTTCAGTCGGTCGGCGGTGGAGGAGGCGCTCAAAGGTCCCCTTCTCGAGTTGTTCGAAAATGGCGACATCCGGGACACCGTCGTGAGTCCAATCCCACCCCCCCCCCCCTCCACAGGTCCCTGCCATTCCACAGAGATCGTCAACCGCCTTCAGAATTCGATCGTGGAGCTGAATCTCGTCTCGACCGATCAGACGCGCTCGGCCGCCGTCGTCGCCTGCGTGGTCCGCTCCTTCGACCGCGGACCTACGGGTAAGGGGGGGGGGGGAGACAGCGGCTGGTTGGCTCTCGAAGTCTTTGCTTTGAGTTTAGAGCGCGAACTGGTCAGCGAGCTGCTCGCCGAGATGGTGTCGCGTCGGCTCTGGACGCAGACAGACGTGCGTTGTGTGGCGAATCCTCCCCACCCTGCTATAGACAGTGCTTATTTACCTGATTCACACAGGTGTTCGTGGCGTTCGCGCAGCTGCTGGGCGAGGAGCTGCTGGTGGACTTGTCGCTCGACTACCCCATGGCTCCCTCGCTGCTCGGCAAGTACATGGCGAGGGCGGTGGCCGATCTCGCCTTGCCCAAGGAAGCGCTCGACCGCCTCAAAGGACCTGACCATCCGCTCGCCAGGTGGGGCGTCCTGGACTGGGTTCGACTCTTGATTGACCCACCCACCCACTCCACTAACGAGACTCTCCCCGTCAATGGATCTTCTCGCGCTGTCGCTGTCTTGGATTGCAGATGGCGTTCTTCCGAATGTCTTTGGCTCGTGGCTAGTGTCCCTAGACGGGAAGATGTCATGGAGATGGGTGTATGCTGCATGGATGGGCCATTGAGTGTTGGCCCTAATCCTACAATCGCTTGGATTGGATTACCTGTTTGGATGTTGTCATACATCAGCGTGCCCCGTGGTTGCCAGGAAGGCGGTGGATGAGTCTCGCGCTCTGCTGCGCCAGCCGCATCACCGTCTGCACGGCGTGTGGGGCGCGGCGGCGGGGGCGCTGAAGGCGGTGCGTTCGGTGTCGCGCGAGATGCAGCTCATCGCCAAGGAGTTCCTCTACTCGGGGGACGCCCCAGAGGCCCGCCGCTGCCTCCTAGAACTACAGGCGCCCCACTTCCACCACGAGTTCGTCTATCAGGTGAGGAGGAGGCGGGGGGCACTGAAGGCATCATACCTGTAATCGAGTCTGGCCGGGGGGGGGAACCTGGTGGTAAATGGGCGGAATTCCGGATGCAATTGTTGGCGTAAACAGGTACTTTTTGGTCAGAATGGGTCTAAATTGCGCGCTGGCTCTTTTACGGTCCTATAACACTGGAAAGTACTACAAATACCAACATTTACTCACTTTTCTCGATGTCGAAACCATGGGCGATTCTGTGTGCCCCCCCCCCCTTTAGTGACAGGTATGAGTTGGGGGGGGGATGGGTGTCTAAACGCAGTGTCTAAAATCCGTCTCGGCCGCAGACGAGCCTGCTGTCGCTGGAGTCGATGGACGAGCGCGTGATGGAGGCGCTGTGCGGCCTCCTGTCGGCGTTGTCCCGGTTCGGGGCGCTCTCCGCGGACGCGTTCGAAGCGGCCTTCCGTCGGCTGTACGCGGCCCTGGACGACCTGGTGCTCGACTTGCCGCCCGCCTTCACGCTCGCCGAGAGATGGGCGGCCCAGTGCGCGCGCGCCAATCTCATCAGCCCCGCGCTCGCCAGCGCCGTCCCGCACAGGTGGGAATACATACAGTACCCAGCGTACCCTGTGTGTGACCGTCTTTTAAATATTGCGGTCAGAACACACATTTTCGGGCGGGCCTAAGAATTCTGAGAAGGGCGCGCATGGGAGGAAACATATGTACTTTTTTTTTGTAAAAAAATTGCTGACGATGTACACTGTTAACATATGCGGCAGGTGCTTTGCGGTCCAACTGCACTGTGAATCGCCAAATGTGGGTACTTTTCGACCGATTTTTGCTCAACAACACGATACAAAACGTTTTTGTTGTAGTAGGCGGGAGAAAGTTCCCAACAATTCAGATGTTGAGGTGGCGTGGGTGTAACCTTTGCCGGGTACAGCGGGATTTTTGTTCCGTTTGATTTTTGTTTGAAAAAGAGGATTTTGTAGAGGCCGTCGTCGCTTCATAAGCGAGGGTCGCGGCGGCAAGCTGACTGTGGTCGACACTCCGCCTCGAGCGTAAACGATGCAATCTGGTCACACAGGCAGGAAAGCGGCTTTCTGATTGGGGAGACACTACGAGTTACCGTACTTTGTTGCAACTGCGTTTCGTTTCGTTTTCTTTTTGTGTATGCAGATTTTTCTCGTGACGTATTGTTCGGTCTAGTTGTCCTACAGCGGGCGCGAACGGTACAAGCGGGTATGGCCGTTTATTTACGTTGTTAGCGACGCTTCTACCCCTTCCACCCATGTCCTAGCTGCCTAGTTTTGGTGTAAGCTGCCAAGCTGAGCGGGTGGATTGGTCAGGCGATAGCCGACAGGCAGTGGCGTAGCCAAGATTTGGTTTCGGGAGGGGGCCCAGATTTCCAGCTTTTTAACAGGGTCCCCCCCCGGTTGCGCCGCAGGCGAAATTTTTGAGATTTTTGGCTACTTTCGAGCATTTTAACCTATTTTGGGTTACTTTCGAGCATTTTGAACCTATTTTTGGCTACTTTCGAGCCAGGTAGGGGGGGTATACCCCCCCCCCCCCTACCCCCTCCCTTGGCTACGCCACTGCCGACAGGCTAAGTGAGAACAACACACACAACTGAATGGATCCTGCTGAGTGATACGTTTTTCGGGAGCCGTGTACATTGTTATTTGAGTAGGGTTTTGATTGACCGGTTTGTTAGGGGTTGTTTTGGTTTCGTCGTCTTTTGGCTAGAAAAGAACACTGTTCTTCTCTCTTGGCATTGTTGAACAGGACGTACGTACTGTCTACCCTACGTTGTACGCGTTGTTCCAAGCGTGCAAAGGATGGACGCAGAATTGCCAACGATCATGAATCCTGTCAAGAATTTCCGTAGCTCGTGTTCGAAAATCGTGGCCATTGGCAGGAATTATAGGTGTGCACCGGGTCTTTCGAAAATTACAATTTCAATTTCGGTTCTCTCGTCTGTTCAGGGCTCACAACGTTGAGATGGGTTACGCTTCGGACGCGAAACCGTTCGTCTTCATGAAGCCCAACACCGCTCTGATAGCGCCTCCGGGGCCCATTGTGGTTAGCAGCATCACACGCCACTAATTAGTTCACTAATTAGTAAAGCCTGTGTCGTCGCCAATTTGGTGTTTTTCCGTTGTAGCTCTTCCTTTATTTGGAAAAGCCATGGTATCTGCTGCACTCCTACTGTGGGATTTGTCCAATCCTTCCTGTCCGTCGTCAATTCGTTCTAGCGTGTGCAACGTTCAGATACCGGTGGGTTGCAAGCGTCTCGAGCACGAGGTCGAATTAGGTCTGGTGATAGGCAAGGAGGCGCGACGAGTGCCCAAGGAGCGCGCATGGACGCACGTGGGCGGATTCCTGCTCGCCCTCGACCTGACGGCCAGAGACTGGCAGGTATAAATAGCCACGCCACATCTGTGGTGGGATGGGTGCAGTCTGAAGTGACCCCCCCCCCACCTGAGAGAATTTAGTGTTTTTTCTTACGTGCTTTTTAGTGTTGCGCGACTGACTACAAAACAGCTGAATATGCTATTTAGACGTCTGGAATTGTTGATTAAAAAGCACCTATTTAGAGCTTAGACGTTATTTGGGTGCACAAAATTTCCATGCTGGACAACTACCCCCCCCCACTTTCGGGTTCCCGTTTCCAGTTATGGGCAGAGAACACAGCGTCTGCGTGATGGAAAGGAGAGGATGAGACTATACATTGAGGCTGAGGCGAAGGCTTCCGGCCACCCGTGGCTGTTCGCGAAGGGCTTCGACGGCTCCTGTCCTGCGTCGGAGCCGCTGGCGAGCAGTGGGCAGCCTTTGGCGCCGTTGCGCCTCTGGTGCGCCGTCAACGGGGAGCTGCGCCAGGACGGACGCACCTCCGACATGCTCATGGACGCGCCGAGCCTCATCGAGTTCGTCACTCGCACCGTGACGCTCCGGCCGGGCGACCTGCTGCTGACGGGCACGCCCGAGGGCGTGGGCCCGCTCAAGGAGGGAGACAGCGTCGAGTGCGGCCTCGAGGCTGAGGCAGAGCTGGTCAGGATGAGCTTTAGAGTGGAACAGGCGAACTGACTGCGAATGGACAGGAGAAGACGGCTAACGAATGGCGATTGCCCACTTGACAGATTGACACTGCGAGCGTGAGATTGTGAAAAAATTGCGGGATTAGAAAGGAAATTGCCAATTTCTCAAGTTAGGGTGCGACGTGCGATTGACTGGGTTCAATTCCAATCTGTTTTTCCGTTTGGCAGAGCCGATGTTGACGGCTCCACGAAATTGCCAAGGACCACAGCTGCTGAGCGACGACGTTTGTGAGTAATGTTTTATGCTCGCCGCTCGTATGAAAATGAAGTCTAGGGGGGGGGGGGCGAGCGCCGCTCATTACTATCTCGGCCTCGCTTCACTGACGCGCGAGTAATTCGAGCATTAACCGATGGTGCCTTGAGTACTCGCCAGTATCGGACCGCCTGTATATCACTTGCCGTCCACGTTCACTCCTTGATGAAGTAAGTAATGCTTACATGTCGGTTACGTGGTGTCAGTCAACAACCAGTTGCGTATACCATTGAGAAGCGAAGAATCGAGTCGTTGCATTGATCCATCCACAATAGAAGATGAGATACGCGTGGTGCGAGTCGGCTGCCGCGCCGGAATGCGACGTGTCGCGTCTGCCTTCGAGTCTTGCGACGACCGCTAGAAGAAATCAGTCGTTCGGATTTGGCCTGCCGCCCGGAGAGCCGGGTGTCGACTGGCCCGCGCGCATCGTCGGCGGCGTCTGGCCGCCATACGTCTACCCCTGCGGAGAAGAGTGGCCTCAGGGCCGTGTGCGAACCGAGAATTGAGAATCTTTAATTTTTTAACGATAGCTTTGCAGTTTTATTTCCTGATTTTTTTGCCGTGTCAATTGTAAAGCGGCATTTGGCTAACGTACATGTACACGGATGAAAGGTACCGATAAACCGAAATGGACGGTCTGCAACAGCCCCCAACGGTCAACTTTGCAAAGTGTCCGTATCCCGGGTTTTGCGTCGAGATTCTTCATTACGCGATGACGGGTGCGTCCCCATGAAGCCAAATGCGACCGTAACGGTTGCCTGGCGCGCGACCGAAGCCGCTTTACGTTCAGCGGCCAATCTCTCCTACGAAATTATTCCATTCTCGAAGCTAAGCAATTTCCACGGCAACAGCTGGGGCGAGATCATCGGCTCGACCAACGACACGGAGCCGCTGCCGGTTTTCGGCGGCATTTTGGGCATGATCACGAACGGGACGATCGAGGCGGCGCTGGCCGCCTACGGCCTGTCCGAGATCCGCGCGAAGGTCATGGACTACTCGTGAGCCGGCCGCAGTCAGTCGCGCACGCGGGCTAGCGCGATATACTGACTCGCTCGCTCCAGCTACCCCATCTACGGGGAGACGCTCAAGATGGGCTACATCATGCGGCGTCCCAAGGGAGGAGGCGTCGATGTCTCGTCTGCCGACCTCCTGCACCGCATGTTCCACCCGGGAGTGTGGCTCTCCTTCGCCGGCGTCATGCTCGTCGTCGCCCTGGTCCTCTTCCTGTCCCAGCGACTCCACCGTTCGACCGTCCTCAGCGCAGCCGGGGAGAAGCGGAGACGACAAGCGGCGGCGCCCGACGAGGAAGACGCCTGCTACAAGCAGCCCACGCTCAGCGAGACCTCTTGGAGAGTCGCCTCATTGGTTTGTCATTGTCTGAAAAGCGGTCTTAGTCCGAACAGGTTACAGGTCGTTTCCCCCCTACCTGTTCTCCCCTGGACGTTTCCCCCTGCCGTTTCCCCCCTGGTCGTTTCCCCCCCCCCCCGGCCAACTGTTTTTTTTTTGTTCAATAATGAGTCCATTGTGCTCAACAATTTTTTAAAGGTGATATGGTAAACGATACCAACGACATGGTACGCCGCCGTAGCCGCAGCCGCGTTGATTCTAAAAAAAAAGAAATAGACTTTGGGAGTATGGAACTGTACATTCTTTAACGCTGTGACTCCTTGGCATTCACCTAGTTGTATCCACTAGCGGATCCAGGATTTTCCGACAGAGGGGGGAGAAGGTCAATTTTTTTCACCACCCAAACTACACTACTATGGAATTTGTGAGCTGACGGTATTTGTGAGCTCCCTTCCAAATCAAACGTGAGTTAAAAGAGAACCACAGCGCCGCAGGCGAAAATTTAGCGCATTTGAGTGCCTTAATCCAATGAAAACGTAAAAATGTGGCCATTTCCCCCATGTGTTCGCCCTTCTTTCCTTCTTCTCCCCCTGATCTCTCCCCCTCCTTCCCCCCTAAATCTGAACTGACAGGAGGGGGAGACCCCCCTCTCCCCCCGTCTGGATCCGCTAGTGGTTGTATCCCCCCCGCCGTTTGGGTGGGAGGAACTGATAGCGGAGTTGCTGTCGTCCACTCCTTCCGAGCGACCGGTGACAGCTGACAATGTGCTCGACGTCACTCTTGAGGCAGTGACACGTTATTTTATACTGGAGGTACAGGTCCCGCAGGCGGACGGACGCCTGCGGTCCTCGGCAAGCTATTAGACTGCCGGAAACTGCGGGGATGATCTTTCGCACGGCCTCCACGGCGCTCCCGACGGACGAAGCCGACTACTAGCACCACGGGCCGCCTGGTTGGGTGGGTGGACGGTTGTTGGATTTGGGGCGACGCTAGGAGGCCGTCAATGGCCCATGTAGCCTACCCATCTCCATGACGCCTTCCCGTCTACAGCCGTATAATTAGCTTATAATTAGTGGACGGTAGCGCGGAGACAGAGCTCGTCTAGTTTTGCGGCTGTTTGCGCAGTTGGGCTAAGCCGTTGGCTCCAAACCGCAAGGTGCGGTGTTCAGTCCTCAGCGTGGCAAGACTGCCAATAACAGTAACCCCCTTGGGCAAGGGGCTCACGCAAAAAGCCCCCTGATCGCAGTTCTCATTGAGAATCGATCTTGTATAAGGCAGAGGTAACCAAGGACCCCTCGGTCCCCCTCTCGCCTGAGACTTCGGTCTCAAACCCTAAAAAAAAAGTTTGGCAGTAAGTCCCACTGAGACGAGACTGCTCGCTTTGCCGAAGAACCTGCTGGTAAACGAATTGCAGAGTAGGCTCTGAAAAGCAGATTTAGTGTATCTATGTACTGTACCTGCATACCGTACTCTACTCTTGACCGAAGGCACCGCGGTAGTCCAGGCTGCGAGGGACAGACGTGGGTTAGCAGGATTCATTTGAGCGTGGCTTCTAAAAGATGTTGACACGTGTATTTCGATGTGATAGGTGCTGTGAAGCAGTTGCAAAACGGGTTCGCAGCATTGGTACCTGTCGTAACGTAGGTTTTTGACGAAGAGCTCGGGAAGCTGACGATCAATATTCCGCCAGATTTCATTCTATCGATTTCCGCCAATATTCCGCCAGATTTCATTCTATCGATTTCCGACGGGACTCGGCGCTACGCTCACCAAGTTCAAACCTGCTGAATAATTGTTGCAATCCGCTTTCTGGGTATATGTAGTAGTGTTGTAAAAGCAACGATGCACTACCGTGCGGAAAAGTAAACTCCCATCCCTTCGGGGTTGGTGCAGCTGGTTTGGGGTTCCAGCACCTCAGCTCTCGGGCTGAGCACGTCCTCCCCTCCGCTTCGGTCTGTGAAAAGGTGCCCGGGGGAGACATCTTCGGATGGATTCCCTTGCCTGAGGTGGAGGGCAGAGGTGCTTCGTGCTGTCTCTGCAACTTCTGCGCGGTGGTCATTGCTTTGTGAATGTATCGCATTCTGCTGGGCTGAGACAGCTCAGACAGGTCGCTTTTGCTCAATGCAAAATTTTCGTTGTCGTTTAGCAGCAGCATCTGCCTATATTAAAATTTTTTTGGCAGGGGGAAACGACTGGGGGGCAAACGGCAGGGGGAAACGTCCAGGGGGAACTGGTAGGGGGGAAACGACCGGTTGCAAAACAGCAGATGGCAGGCAACCTTCTAGATCTTCAACCAGTACTCGTATCGCTTCGAGGACCAATACAGCCTGAGTTCCAAGCTGCTCATGCTCAGCGCCGCCGTCACCTGCCTCTTTCTGCACACCATCTACGAAGGTCGGCGGTGTGGGCTCATCACTTGTTTGGCCTGCAGCGTCTGCTACCGTACACGACGACACTCGCTGGACGCGTTCAGGGTATCTGGTGCAACAGCTGCTGAAGGAGCGCGACAGGCCGCCGTTCTACGGCATTGTCGACTTGGCCGAACTGGTCAAGGCCGGCACCTACCGCGTTGTCACCTACTCGATGGGCGACTTGTGGGTGCTGCAAATGATGGTAGGTAGCGATCGCGCGAACAGCACAGATTCCTGTCCTCTGTTGCCCAGCACGGCCCACCGACCGCGGCCGTGTTGGCCATGCGGGCGGCGCTCGAGACGAACCCGATCCTGCTGTCGAACGACGCCAGCACCAGCTCCGTGCTCGACATGCTCCAGTATGACAACCCCTCCGGCACGCTCGTCTATCCAGGCGCATTCGGTACGCTCCCTTCGCAGTGCCTATGCATTCCCTCAGTCGCACGTCTCTCGCTCGCTCGCTCGCCGACGCAGAGCTGACGGCGCCCAGCTGGCTGAAGGGACGCTGCGACCTGATGTTCGTGCCCGACCACGACTGGAACCAGAACATCCTCTCCTACCCCATCCAGAAGAGCGGCCACTTCGGCCGCAAGCTCTCTTCCTCGCTCGCAGGTCTGGCGCAAGTCCGCAGTCTGCTGCCGTCAGCGCCAGACGAGTGGTCTTCTCGAGCAGGCATGACGTCATTCATGAACTACGTCACCGACAAGTACTACAGGCACACGCTGTCCGATGGCGGCCTCTGCTCGCCTGCCGACAGCAGCACCGCCGGCTCTCTCAAGGCCCTGCAGGTCCGTTGCCCGCCGTTCCCCTACGCCGCAGCGACTAAAACTGGTTTGCTGCACAGCTCAAACACTACTACGGTTTGTTGTTCGTGGGATTGCTGGGAATCGTGGTGGGCAGCGCGCTGCTCGCTCTCGAGCTGACTCTCGCCAAAGCGTTCAAGGGCAACAACGAGCAAGTGAAGGTCGTCAGGGCTTACGACCTGCAGAAGCGGTAGCGCACCTGGATCAAGGACTATAAACTACCGAACCCAAGCATAAAGTGTAGAATTCCAATGCCAATGTCGGCATGTCTGGCGACGTACAACTCTACACATGCCTGTACTACACACATCATTAACCGATTGTGCGTTGCACTACACGCAGCGTTTTCTGCCCGCATCCTTCGTCCCAGTTGGTGACCTCGACTCGTGTCGCCGACAGAACTGGTGACCTCTCGTTTGCCGCTCGCGCACATAAAAAAAAATGACTGCGTGCGTGTCGGTCGCGTAACAGCAGTGTGTTGTCGCACGCGCGCGATTCGCATGTGGCGAGACTCCACTCATCAGTGTGTTGTAGACTTATCACCCCCACAACGGGCATAATAAGGCAACGGATCTCAACGGAACGAACGAAACTCGGGCGGCGGCGACGGGACCGTACACAAATCATCGCGCGCGAGAGCGCACCTCGGCGTCAGGCGGCCAAGTGTCGACTGTAACAAGGTGAAGCCAAAAGCCATCGCCCACCTTTGATTTAGGGGAGGGGGCGTGCGAGACATTTTTTTGGAGGGAGGAAAGAAGTATGGACTCTACCGATGTGGAGAGCGGGAGGGGGATAGCAGGCGGCCTAGACCCGGATGCACCTACGACGGACGACCCACACAATTGAAAAAAGAAAGAAAAACGCGCGCAACAGAAAAGAAAAACAAGGGCGAGATGAGACGTCAGAGGGCTCAACAACTCCGCTTGGAATACATATAACGGCGTGCGTCGGCGGCTACCAATAACTTAATTAACGGCTACGACGTGCTAAAGG
The DNA here is from genome assembly GCA_030248085.1 of Paralinhomoeus sp. GSCO2_6. Classification (NCBI taxonomy): domain Eukaryota; kingdom Metazoa; phylum Nematoda; class Chromadorea; order Monhysterida; family Linhomoeidae; genus Paralinhomoeus; species Paralinhomoeus sp. GSCO2_6. The sequence goes on along the minus strand of JASAMY010000887.1, from coordinate 6,584 downwards.
AACGCGGGCTGCGTGCGTCGGCGGCTGACAGAGTGGGATTGAGACGTCGTGCAGGGTGCTGCGTTTGCTGGTGGTAGTGAGCAACACTTGGGAGGGGGAAGGGGGGCAGGGGTGTTTAGAGCTCCTCCTTCTTCTCTTCCTTCTTCTCCTCTCCCTCCTCATCCTCGGGCTCTTCCTCCTCCTCATCCTCGTCCTCATCGCCTCCCTCCTCCTAAAAAAATGAGGGGGATGATAAGACGCATAAGGTGGGGGCAGGGGGGGGGGACACGCACGTCCTCTGCTGGGCCGGCGCCCTCCTTGCCGCCGCTGTCGAGGAACTTGGTGAATCCGTCGAGCGTGCGCTCGCCGTTGTAGTCGATGACCTTGTTGCCGCCCTTGGGGAAGAACTTGATGGTGGGGAAGGAGTGGACCTTGACGTCCTCCAGCTCGTTTGCGGTCGCGTCCATCTTGGCGACGACAATGCTCTCGTGGTCCTGGTACTTCTCGGCCAGCTGGTCCCAGATGGGCGCCAGCTGCTTGCAGTGGCCGCACCAGGGCGCGTCTGGAACAAGCACAGCCCATCATGCGCGGGTTCTTTGGGCAAAAAAATTAGGGCTACTCACAGAACTCGACGAAGACGTCCTTGTTCTCGTCCTTGGCGACGGCCTCGAAGTTCTTGCCGACCAGCACCTTGACCGGCTTCGCGTCCCAGTCGTCGGGAACCTCCTCCGACATGAGGTGCGCCTGCAATGCGGTCGGTCCCACTTACGAGACTGTCCGGGGGGGGGGGGGGTGTCAGGGGCTTGGGGGGTGAGCAGCAGACCTTGAGCTTGCCGTCGAGATAGCTCTGCGTGAACGTGACGATGTTCTCGGCCGTGATGTCGGCAAAGTCGGGCTTGAACTTGGTCATGTCCTCCTCGAGGGAGATGAGTCGGACGGCGGGCAGCTCCTCCTTCTTCAGGCCGAAGAACTCCATGATGCGGGCGTTGTCCTCCTCGCCCGTGTTGATGTGCACGAAGAGGAGCTTGCCCTTGAACTTCGCCGCCGCCTCCTTGAACGCCGCGTGCGTCTTCTCGTACGACTCGTCCGCCTTGTCGACGAACAGCAGGTTGTGCGACTTGATCTCCCCGCCGAAGATCTTCGCGGCCGACTGCAACGCACTCCCTTTCCCCCTGGGGGGATGGGGGCAAGGGGGGGGGTGTGAGAATACGCACGTCCTGGTTGAACTCGGAGACGAGCGCGAGACTCTCGGCGTGGATGAACTTCTGGAGGGGGTCGGCCTTCATCTCGTCCTCGTAGACGGCCTGACCGTCGTCGAACTTCTTGTAGAGGACCACCGCCTTGCCGCCCATCTCCTTGGCCACGGCCTTGTCGGAGGAGATGCCGAACGGCGTGTCGTCCATCTTGTCCGCCACCTCGAGGAAGACCTTGGCCGCATCGCTGCTCTGGTCCTGCAACGCACAACCGACACAATGCCGACACGACAACAAGAGTGCCCCCCTCCTCGCACTGGCGGATGCAGGTGGAGAAAAGAATGGAACGCATACCCCCCCCCCCAAAATCGGAAAACTAGGGGAGGGGAAGGACTAGGTGGTGGGATGGAAGCGTGCCCGGAGCGGGCCTGCACTTTTCCAGCATCCACAAAAGTCAACAAGGACCTTCCTCCCTTTTGCATTTGCCACGTCCGTCGTCCACCCCTCCTGAGAAAGTTTCTGGATCCGTCAATGGGCCCCAGGGCTACAGACAAAGTTCGCAACACATTCGGCGCCTAGCGCGCGACTGATAATGTTGCCATATGCTCTTCCGTCGTTGTCGTCGTCGTGTAATCTCTACGTGCACACAGTCCCCCCCCCCCGGCCCTGCCGACTACTGGACGCCACTCTCTCTATCGCGCGGCGCGTGTGCGCTCCTCTCTCGCCGTGAACTTTGGCGCGACCTCCACCTGCGGCGGCGTCCTTTCCGCGCGCGCGTGCGCCCAGCACCGCCCCCCCCCCCCAGTTTCTCCGAATGTGCGTCGTCGCATGATGCGCCCACGACGACTACACACCGCACAGGTCACACAGGCAGCAGCACTAGCAGAGAGCGCGCGCCTATTTGCATTCAGTCCCCCCGTCCGCCTGCCTGCCTACCCCCTATCTCGCGCGGGCGGGCGGACGGCTGGCACTATCTCTCTCTCTGCCCCCCCCCCCCCCCACCCCCCCTAGCGCTCGCCCCACCATGGCTGGCCGAGCGACGCCGCCGACCTACGCCGCCGCGCGGTAACGATGAGCTTTGCCCACGAAACGATGGCCGACGCTGCTATAGGGGATCAGAGACAATGGCCGCCGACGCCGCATGTGAGCTGCGCAAACGCTGTGGGCGTAGAACGGGCAAGCACACAGGGCACACGGGCGCGAGCCACCAACAGCTCGTGTGACGCAGTTGACGAACCTCAAAGTAGCCGATGACGACGACCTCGTTCGCCTCCTTGAGCTCGTTCAGCGCCTCCACCGAGCCGACCTCCTTGGCGGGCGGGCCGGTCTTCTTGTTCAGCCAGGAGATGATGCCCTGCGCGTCACGGCCGCCTGTCAAGCAATAGGGTTGTAGTAGTGACGCGTCGCGGCGTGCGTGGTGGTTCGGACAGCCGCACGCACCGGCGTATTCGATCGCGTTGCCCTCCTTGAAGAACTTGATGGTGGGATAGCCCTTGACGTCGTTCTCCTTGGCGATCGTGGAGCAGGCGGAGTCGGTGGCGTCGACCTTGGCCAGCTTGATCTCGGAGTTGTCCTCGGCCAGCTGCTTCGCCGCCTTCGCGTACTCGGGCGCCAGCGCCTTGCAGTGGCCGCACCAGGGCGCGTCTGCAAGCCAAGCTAGCTGCGTTCACGCGAAAGAAAGAGAGGAGATTGGGAAGAACGCACAGAATTCGACGAGCACGTGCTTGTACTTCTTGATGACCTCGGCGAAGTTCTTGTCGTTGAGCACCAGCACGCCTTCGTCCTCCTTCACCTCCTCCTCGGCGCGCACCAACAGCGCCACGCAGGCGACGGCCAAGCAGAGCAGGAGCTTCATCGGGAACGGAACGGAATGGGAAATCCCTAATTAGAGAGAACGAACGGCCTAGAAATCTGAGGACGGGAGAAACTCTCGAAGACACTGCCGCCGCGCGCGGTATGGCCAACGCGTTTCGCAGTCTTCCGCCACACAATGCGCCGTGACACGTCGTCCTAACAGCGGGCGCACCGAGTCGCAGCCCCGTGGGCCGCGCTCGTTGGCGCGCACGCGTGGGCCGCGCGCCCATTGGACGGCGCTCAATGGGAGGGGCGTGGCCAGCCCACGTCGTCTCAAATGGGAAAGGCAGCCGCACTGCAAGGGACGTAATTTCCAGACGCGTCACTGCCCGCGCACTACAATAACAACGCAGTCGTCCCCTGTCGTCGTAGGCGCAATATTTGCGGCCGCCCCACTGCGCGCCGCCATTATGTGGACGTGGGCAATAAGCGGCGGCCCAGCCTACTCACACAAACGAGCACAACGTATTCAAGTCGATGTATATGTGCGGTGGGCCTTTGCTTGCGCATCGCGCCTTCGCAACGTTCTTTATGTGATCAGCTCTCGATAGCAACGCGGCAACGCTCGTATAAATAAGCACTGCACAGCAATATACCAACTAGGATTTACACAAAGTAAAGACACTCAAATAGAAAAACAGGTTTGCAAAAAGGCGGAGTCGACCAGCCCCCAGCCAGGTGGGGAACTTCCCCATTTCCACTGCAGCGTCGAATAGCAGAACGTGAAATCATAGGTGTTGTGTTGTTGTCACGGACCGCTGTAGAAATTTATCAACTAGAAACGCCAAAGCAGTTGAATCTCATGCAGCATCTTGATGCAGCTGTGTGGCTGATGATCATTCGCCGACAGCTCTACAAAAAATTTGATAGAATCAAAGGCAGTCACTTCTATGTAAGACTTGTAGTTCAGCACTTGTACATACGACGCATATTCAGAGGCTTCTAATTTTCGTACATTTGTCAGTAGTTCAGCCGTCCGAGCTCAATTATCGTAAATCCCCAGATGAGCGTCGTCCTGAAGCGCTCATTTGTCAACCTGCCCTCATACCCTGGGCGGTAAGTACATCTGTAGTTGGAGGGCGCCCGTTAATTATTCCACTTGAAAAATAACGTTGCAGCAATGCCGAACAAGCGCATTAATCGTGTCGAGTTAATTCCGAACGTACAGTATGCAGTTACAGGTACAAATCACCTTCTACAGCAGATAAACTGACATAACAATTGTAGTACATACAACAGGCTATAAACAGGTCTCAAACGCAGAGCAGAGCGTGGCAGTTTGGATCCGCAAGTCAATGCATTCCGAGCTGCGTATTCCGCCTCGTGTGCGTTCTTCAGGGTGGAGGACTGCCCTTTTTGGATGTCAATGGAGAGGAGCGCACTCTCATTGGGTGAGGGGAGCCTTTGGAGTGATTTACGGACATGGGCACATGGTAGTTTTGCTTGATGGTGTCAGGTCAGAGCGTCTGATAATGACGTTAGTGGTTTTCCGTGCAGATGTCGAACATAAAAAGTTTGTGGCGAGACCGTGGATCGATTTCTTGCGTCCACGTGTTCCAGGCGCGGCGCCTCATGATCCTCTTCCGCGCGTACGTACGCCCAATCCGTCTCAAATGTGTGTGGCTGACAGCAGCGGGCTGCCACACCGTCGCTTGTTTGTCCTTCTCATGTCCCCCACGTTAAGTGGGCTGGCGGCAAACAAAAAACTTGCCGGCGCCGAGAGAGAGTGAGAGAGAGAGAGAGAGAGAGAGAGAGAGAGAGAGAGAGAGAGAGAGAGAGAGAGAGAGAGAGAGAGAGAGAGAGAGAGAGAGAGAGAGAGAGAGAGAGAGAGAGAGAGAGAGAGAGAGAGAGAGAGAGAGAGAGAGAGAGAGAGAGTCCGAAAGCAGCGCGTCCTTTGTCCGTTCCGAAAGAATAGCACCCCCCCCCCCACCGGTGGAAACTGGCTAGAGACAGGCGGAAGGAGCCACTTGAAAACTTTTCCCGACCGTTCTCGAGCTGCTGATAAATACAGTGCAGAAATACTGTTCCATTTTCAACGGCGTTTCTGTTACAAAAAGGAGTCGCTTTGGACTCTCAAGCAGCAGAATGACGGTTGTGCTGAAAGCGGGTTTTGTTCTCCTGGTGGCCGCGACGTGTGAGGTACGCAGTGTTGCTACGCGTTCGGTGGACAATTCAGCCGAAGGGACGATCAACCGCGAGCGCTTTTATTTTGTTAAATATTCCTACGGCAAATTCTCAAATATTCCTACCGTAACTTCTGCAATACTGCTTCGCGCACTGTTGTTTCAACCTCCAGGTTTCCCTGGGGTGGATATGGGAGAGGCGCTGTGGAGGGGGTCAAATCTCAAAATAGCGCAGGGCAGAGCACAATTTGCAGCGCTAATCAGTCATAAGTTGCCGATTTTGAGGCGATTTCTTCACTTTTCTCCATTTCATGGTCGATTTAATGGTGATAGCCGCTGCAACGGTGTAGCTGTGCACAGGCACACACCACATAATTTAAAGGCGGTAGGGCACCATAATTTCTTTGAGATCTCACCGTGCCGCGCCACAATAGGAAGGCACCACTGGAGCATTTTCGATAGTCGAGTTTAGATTCAGTAATATGGACACATTTATGGATACAGTTCACTGTACGCGTATGTCCCAGTGCGATCCAAAGACGTTGTTCTTTTCTTTCATTGAATTGTCTGCACTAGGTTCTGTGAATGATCGTATAAACCAGCGACAGCAATTCAGCCTGTTTTGGCGTCCATTTTGCGTTTGCAGGTGTGCGTCAACGGTCAAGTCAACCCCTACGTCTTCAACCCGTACAACAGCCAGTTCTTTGTGAACACCGCCGCGCTAAACGCCAACCTACAAGGAGGCTTCTTCGTTCAAGAACCCGCTAAACAATCGAAACAACTTGTTCTTTAACCAAAACCTGCTGGGCGGAAATCCGTTCTTCAACCGCAACAACTTCAACAATATTCTCCCGAATCAGGCGCTCAACTACTATCGGAGCGGCTACTACGATCCGATCGCGGGTCACGTCATTATTAGGAGCAGCAGCGGGCGCGTTGTTTTGTTTAATTTTTTTCTTCAAGATTGCCTATCTGTTTCTATTTTTTATCTGTTTTTTTTAATTACCAAAACAAAGCGACAACGAAACAACGCGCCTTAGTACCTCATTTCCTCGGAACACGGTCGTGCAAGACGACGGTGACATCCTAGTCGACGCAAAATACGGCGGCTCCGCGAGGGCAGGCCTGGTCACAAACGGCGGTCCGGGTTTCTACAACTTCGGGAAGAAAAGGTGAATGTGCACTAGCTCTAGAAGACGACGACGACGATCGAGTATGACGAAGACAACTAGACTAGCCAGTCGACGCTAGGCATAAGGCAAAAAAAGGTGATGGCAAGAGATGCGTGCGTTTAGCCGATTTTCTTGTGCGCCAGGTGCGAATTGAAATTAGAACGAAAGTGTTAGCAGAAACTTGTGACCTGGAAGCGTACAATTAGAACCTTCAATAGAATGCCATTTGCCATCGTCGTTTGTGCATGCATTTCCCTTGTCGA
>JASAMY010001312.1:0-40244 GCA_030248085.1 Paralinhomoeus sp. GSCO2_6 | reverse complement strand
TTCTGCGACGACATCTTCTCATCTTCTTGCGGCATCGGCATCGGCTGTCGCATCAAGTTCGGCGAACCTCGAGGACGAAACGCGGCAACATGGCGCGCCGCTATGACAGCAAGACGACGATCTTTTCCCCGGAAGGTGGAGTTACTCTTTCTGTTTCCGTCGTGCACGCAACGCGACTCAAGTGAACTGCTCGCAACGCAGGTCGACTGTATCAAGTCGAGTACGCGATGGAGGCGATCAGTCACGCAGGCACGTGCCTCGGCATCCAGGCCAAGGATGGCGTCCTCGTCGCGGCCGAGAGACGCAACGTGCACAAGCTCCTCGACGACTCCCTTCAGAACGAGAAGATCTATAAGCTGAACAGGTTGGCGCGGCGGTCGTTTGCCGAACGCTGCGCCAGGCAAGAAGACTGACGCGACGGCGCGTGTGCAGTAACCTGGCGTGCACGGTGGCCGGCATCACGTCGGACGCGAACGTGCTCATCCAGTACCTGCGACAGGTGGCCGCCAGGCACCGACTCGACTACGGCGAGGAGATTCCCTGCGAGCAGCTCGTCAAGATCGTCTGCGACGTGAAGCAGGGCTACACCCAGTCCGGAGGTGCTCGCGTGTCTGTTTGGCGTCGAATTTTTGAAACTCTGTGCGTGTCGTCGCGTCAGGACGGCGTCCGTTCGGCGTGAGCCTGCTCTACATGGGCTGGGACGAGGAGTTCGGCTTCCAGCTCTACCAGTCCGACCCTTCGGGCAACTACACGGGCTGGGAAGGCGACCTGCATCGGCAACAGCCACCAGTCGGCCATGTCCCTGCTCAAGCAGGAGTACACCGAACCGACCCTTGCCGAGGCCAAGGCGCTCGCCATGAAGATACTCAGCAAGACGCTCGACGTCAAACTGGCAGCAGAGAAAGGTGCCAACCCTGCCCACTAGTGGTGACGACCACACGCGCGTGTGCCACCCGTTCAGTGGAGATGGCGGTGCTGACGCGCCGCGACGGGGCGACCTGCATCGAGAACCTGTCCAGAGTCGAGATCGAGGGTCTCATTAAGGCGTTCGAAGAGGCCGAGAAGCAGAAGGACGCGGCCGAGAAGCAGAAGGACGCGGCCGACGCCGCCGTCGCCCCTCGCCGCACAGAATAGATGACGCGCGCTTTGTGTCCGAGTCGTGGGTTTTTTTTGGTTTGTGTCGTTTGCGGGTAAGACGAGCGGTCAGAGAGCCTGCGAGAATGGCGTACTTGACGGTGGCGGGCACGCGGGTGACGATGATGCGTCCGTCGTAGGAGAGGGAGGCGTAGGTCCAGGAGTCGGCCGCGGACCACTCGCAGCAGTAGACGCTGTCCTCGTAGTCGCCGTACGAGCCGATCACTCGATCGCCCAGCCTTCGAGTCAACGCGCGCGCAGCTCGCTGCTCGCTGGGGCACAGGCGCGCTCGGCAACCCTTGAACCCACCCCGTCTCCTCGTCCGCTTGCGCGCCGCTCTCGGAGCTGACGGAGGCGGCGGAGTGCAGGACGACGGAGGCGTCGCTGCTGCAGCTGATCAGTAGCTGGTCGTGCGTCGCGTTGAAGCGCACGCACCACACCCTCAAAGACGCGCCCGTGTCACGCTCTCGCGGCGAGGGGGGGGGGGGTGGGAGTGCGCCCCAGTGGGAATGGGCGCTGATGGTCTTGAAGCGGGCCGCTCGGTGTGGCGCGTGTCCCCGATGCTAATCCTCGAGTCGTCTCCGCGGGTGGGGTGCGCGTAGTTTGGGTTGGGGTTCAGGTCGTGGTCGCGCAGGGGCGGCAGGTGCGCCTAGTTGACGACAACCGCCTCTCTACGAGTTCGTATACCGATCAATCAATCGATGGTGTGTGCGTTCTCGTCCGCCCACTTCATGGAGCGTATGTCCCAGCTGCGGATGGAGCCGTCGACGGCACCAAAGACGAGGTGGCTTCCATGGTGCGGGTCCCAGTTGCCGCAGTGGAAGCGGCCGTGGCTCTTCGACTCCACGTCCACAGACCGGAGAGGCTACGGAGGGGACGGCTGTCGGTGGGGTGGACTGCGACATGACCCTCCCCTACCGTCATCTGGCGTTCGACGAAAGCGCTGTCAAAGAGCGATAGGCGCGTGCCGTGCAAGAGCATCGCTCGGTCGGTCGAACCGCCGACGACGGGGCGCCATAGAAAACTGAAAGCCGCTCTACTTTCGATTGCGATAAGCAGGGGGGGGGGTGTCCGACCAGGCCACAGAATTCTGATCGCTCGCAAAACTGCCGACCGGCTCAAGGGAGCCCACTTCCGACGATGGGCTGTCCAAGGCCTCCTCTGTGCCGAGCATTCGCCACGCGGAGCAGCCGGTCCTCAGCTTGCTGCCTTCCACTGAACACCATTCGTCCTGCCTCCTTTCTCTCTGCCGTGTCCCCCCACCCGCGGCCCACCGGCGCTGTGACAGGTCGCGACGACCGCCGAGTCGGTGGGGTGGCTGCTGACGTGCCACACTTCGCCGTCGGCGTGCAGAAAGGACTTGGTGACCACCTGGTTGCTGTCATCGTCCACCTCCAGAAGGTACAGCTGGTTGGTGGTGCGCGGCCCTTGGGTGCCGATGAGGAACCGGACCCGGTCCGTCTCCGCCTGTACCGGCGCCAGCGCGCGCGCCTGTCACACGCGTGCACAAGCAATCGCACACGTAACACGACAACCGCCAAACCACTGCACCTGGAAGTCTAAACCGAATATAATGTTCGGCTCGCTCTCGGACAAAACCATCGTAATCGACACCACGCTAGAGTACGATACGCGGTGGTCCGTGTGGGGTAGACGCACAGGCACAAGTACTGTACACGGAGACGAGTGTAGGCGGTGTGCGTAGACGCTGTATTTCGACGCGAGCACTGGCCTAGCGTAGCAGCTGCAGTTGTCGTCCGTCCTGTCACTGGATGCTTGTCTAGCATGGAAGCTACTACTGGGTGCCAGCCTTGGGGAGGGAGGCCTGTGACATGAGAGACAGGTTACTGGACGGCCGCGACTCTGCGGTTGTAGGCGACGCCGACTAGACTCAGCGAGAAGTGGATGGCCAGAGCGGCGAAGAGCGCCGCCGACAGCGTCGTCTCGAGCACGACGTCCGAGAAGAGGTGTCGCAGCGCCGTCGGCGCCCCGCCCTTCGGGTCCTCCCCGCCCCAAATGCCGAGGCGCTCTAGCGCCGTGGGCGAGGCGCTGTCGAGCAGGCGGCGAAGGCCCTGCGCCCTTCCCCACTCGACCGCCCACTCCGCGTAGGGCTCGAGCTGAGGCAGCAGCGGGTAGAGCAAGCCGTAGCCAGCTGAAGAGGTCGCGGCGGCGTTGACGAGAATACGGACGCCGATTCGACGGGCACAAAACCACTGACGGCACTGCTTCAGCAACAGCGCCAAGCAGAGCACGAGCAGCAGCGGCGCGAAGAATTGAGTGGCCACCACGCAGAAGTAGATGAAGACGCGACCCACCTAAGGCGACAATTGTGTCGTGTCGTGTGTCGGTCCAACGTTTCCAGTACGACGGGTACCACTCTCTGTAGTTCGACACTGTTGATCTTGCCGCTCTGGCGCTGGAGTCGCCGTAATCGGTGCTGGGCGTCGTCGAGGTAGGCCTGCAGGCAGTGCGGAGCCGACCACAGACGACAGCCGACCAAGCAGAGCGGCAGGAGCACGCGAGAGGCCTTGAGCTGAGCGGCGCTCATTCTAAACTCGACGTTTGTACGTGCGTCGGTGCGGGCGGCGTTGCGGACTCGGCAGGCGTACAGGTGCTCGTCGAGGACGTAGCGTTCGACGACCGTCAGCCAGGGCAAGAGGCAGAGCAGCGGCAAGAGGAAGCCCACGTAGAGGAGGAAGCTGAACCGGGTGGGGGGGGGGGGGAGGGGGGAGGCATGCCCACTGGCTCACGCCAGTAGGGCATACTGTACTAGCGCACGAAGTACCGCGCGGGGTTGGCGACCGTCTCGGAGTTGACCGCATCGACGAGCATCTTGGCGTAGCGAAACGAGGGAAAGGTGAGCAGGGCGGCCACGAACGCCAATAGGACGGCGATGAAGAGGTAGAGGAGGGCGGGTGCCGCGTGGTGCGCCCTGAACGTGAGCATGACGGACGCGCGTGCCCATATGGGACGGGGCCAACACTACCGGACGCGTTGGAGGCTGTGAAGGGCGAGGAATTCGTTGGACCGATTCACGAAGTCGGCGTAGGCGTCCCCGATGCGAATGGCGGCGAAGCGGTCGGCGGAGAGGAGGAAGAGAAGCGACAGGAACAGGTAGACGGCGCCCACGGACAGGACGAGCGAGCGCTCGCCGCCGGCCGCGTCCGAGGTCGACTGGAAGAAGAGCGACATGAGCGACGCCAGCGCCTCCCTGCAACACCGCCACACTCCTTCCGGCCTGGCCCCGCCCACCCCTTCTAGCTCACAGCGTGAACGCGATGCCGACGAGCAGCCATATGGCCGAGAGATTCAATTCCGAAGCGGCGCTGCTACTCGAGGCGGCTGCCAGCCAGTAGTAGGCCTCCGTGACGACGTAGACGCACAGGCAGCACAGCCCGTAGTCGACCAGCCAGCGGCACTTGACGTAGAAAGGCAGAGGAATCAGGTCGACCGCCGTCACGGGCAGCGATTCCAGTTCAATGTCTGAAGCCTTGGGCACCAAGAAGCCACCAGCATCAGAGCTGAACAACTGCGCTAGATGGAACACTACAACGTGTCGAATTGTTAGTCGGTCCAGTGCGCATACGTCGGCGACTGGTTTCGTCTTCGGTAAGGGGCCCCTGACGACGACGATTTCCCTCTCGTGGGGGCCTTCTTGAGACCGGCCACGGTTCGCAGCTGCTCCGTTGAAGGGTAGAGAAAGCGGCGTAGTTTGCTGCACGAATCATAGTGTATGCTGGTTGTGCACTCAAGTCAAGGCTGTGTTGCAGCAAACTTTTTGGAGAGCAGTCGCCTGCCGAACGAGTAGTGTGCCGAGAGCTTGTGCAGCACTCCCGCCGCCACCAATGTCAGCACCACTTGAAAGCCCAGTATCGCCTGAAAACGCCACCAGGTACACACGCACGACGGTACTGCAACGTTACGTAATGCTACCGGCTACCATGGTGCGGGCAGAAGGAGCAATTAATGAGGCATAATTACAGATATTTGCTCATATCAACAGTTTCACGTAATTAAAAGTACGGCATACAGTACACACTCTGCAAAACTGGAAAACATTTTGCAGGAAGAAGGAACATAGAAGTAGGAAACGAGTAGAAATAATGAAGTCTTTAGGCGCTTTCGGGGCACTATCAGCTATCCGTACCGTATCCTTATATCTTGTTTGCTATATTGCTTCTTTCAAAATGTTGAACTTTTTGCACATTTCTTGCTTTTTTACGCCGTTGCCGGCAATGGCCCTTTTTACACCGCTTATACCGTAATCCTTCCTACCGTAACGACCAGAGTATTTCGAAAATCCTAGGATCGGGCCCGCTTTAGAAAGGTTTGTAGATAGAGGGATAACAATTTAGAAAAACAGATAGGGCATAGAATTTGTGGCCTCAGACGCACACAAGGATGCTGGTTCTGTTTGAGACGGCCGCAGGATTTGCCGTCTTCAAGGTCGGTGTCCAATGTCCATCCATGTTGTGTTTTCTTCCGCTCAGCTGTAATGCACCGTTCATCCATGGCGGGTGCTGTTGCAGGTTTTGGACGGCGCCAAATTGGAGCATGTCGACAACATCTGGTCGGATTTCGAGAGTGCCGAAAGGGCGAACGAAATGTAGGTGCTATCGCCACAACTCGTTGTGTGACGTCGTACCGACTTTAGGGTCAAACTAGTCGCCTTCAAACGCTTCAAAGACACAACGGACGCTTTGGAGGCGACCTCTAGTCTGGTGGGTGCGTGCGTGCGTGTGTGCGAGTCTCATGGCCGTCCCTCTTTTGTCGTGCTTGTAGCTGGAGAATAAGTGCGGCAAAACGTTGAAAAAACTGCTGAAGAAGTTGGATTCGAGTGAGGAACTGGCAGTCGCGGACACGAAACTGGGCGCCGTCATCAAGGTTGGCTGCTGCGCGGATGCGTCCACAACGGTGCGATGACTGCGCTGGGATACGCGGCGCTCGTCTAGGAGAAGACGAGCTTGAAGTGCGTCAACAACAGCGCCGTCTCCGAGCTCATGCGCGGCATCCGGAACCAGTTCGAGGCACTCATACCCGAGGTGCGTGTGTGCACCGTTCAGAAATCCATCTGCACGCACGCACGCACCCACGGATAAAGCCACAAAATGCATCCTAGGTGCCCAAGAAAGACTTCTCGGCCATGTCGTTGGGACTGTCGCACTCTCTGAGTCGGTTCAAGTTGAAGTTCAGTCCCGAGAAGATCGACACGATGATCGTGCAGGCCGTCTGTGAGTCGCGCCCTGCTCTCGCGTGCGTGCGTGCGTGCTAGATTTGAGGTCGCGTTCGTGCAGCGCTGCTGGACGACTTGGACAAGGAGTTGAACAACTACGTGATGCGCTGCCGCGAGTGGTACAGCTGGCACTTCCCCGAGCTGGGCAAGCTCGTCTCGGACCACCAGGCGTACGCGAAGGTCGTGAAGCTGGTCGGCTTCCGCCAGAACGTCGCGACCGCCGACCTCTCGGACATTCTGCCCGAGGAGCTGGAGACGAAGGTCAAGGAGGAGGCCGAGATCAGCATGGGCACCGAGATCTCCGACGCCGACGTCGCCAACATCCGTGAACTCTGCGAGCAGGCGAGCCACGCACACCCGGCTGCCAGCAACCAACATACCCCCAACCGAGCTCCGTTCAGATCATCGAGATCGCCAAGTACCGCAGCCAGCTCTACGACTACCTCAAGAACCGCATGATGGCGCTCGCGCCCAATCTGACCGTGCTGCTGGGCGACCTGGTCGCGGCGCGCATGATCGCCCACGCTGGTGCGATCTCTTGCAGAAAAACCTGCCGTGCGCGCCACCTTCCCACCTCGGTTGTCGCCTGTTCAGGCACTCTGATCAGCCTGGCCAAGTACCCCGCCTCCACCATCCAGATTCTGGGCGCCGAGAAGGCGCTCTTCCGCGCACTCAAGACCAAGAAGGACACGCCCAAGTACGGCCTCATCTACCACGCGCAACTCATCGGCCAGGCGGGCCCGAAGCTCAAGGGCAAGGTGCGGCCGGTTCTCGCGTGGCTTGCGCTGCTGCATGGTGGTGTGCGTGCGTGCGTGCAGATGTCGCGCATGCTGGCGGCGAAGTCGGCGCTCGCGTGTCGCTACGACGCGCTCAACGAGGACGGCGCGCCTTCGGTGGACGGCGAGAAGGCGGAGGCTCCGTCGGCCGAGCTGGGCATCGAGCACCGCGCCTACCTGGAGAAGCGCGCCAAGCTGCTCGCCGAGCAGGGCGTCGCCAAGGTGAGCGGCACCGGCAAAGCGAAGGCCAAGAAGGACAAGTACGAGTTCAAGAGGTGCGCGCCACCGCTCTCGTCACGCTCCCTCGGAGCCGGCCGACTGGGCGCTGGGTTGCGTTGCAGCGAGGTGCTCACGTACGACGAGTCGGCCGACACGACGCTGTCGACGTCGGCGAAGAAGCGCAAGCAGGAGCCGCTCGACTCTGACGACGACGAGGAAGCAGCTCCTCCCGCCGACGCCGTGAAGCCGTCCAAGAAGAAGCGGAGCAAGACCGAAGAGGAAGCGGTCGTCGAGAATGGAACGCAAGAAGACGCGCCCGAGCCGTCGCCCAAGAACAAACAGAAAGAGAAGAAGGTGAAGCAAGAGAAGGAGTGAAGGGAGACTGCGAGTTGGCGCGCGAGACTGTTGAGTTGCCGCGTTTGCGCTGTTGACGAGAAGTTGCCAGAGGTCCTAGCCAGCGGCGAGTGTGCGACGACGTGTCACCACCGGCACGAACAGAACGGAACAGCAACGCAAGGTTCCTATCGGCGCTCAGCGTCACTCGGTCTTCTCCGCGTCTCGGCTGGCGTCGAAGAAGAGACGAGGCCACTTGATCTGCTTCCTCTTCTTGAGCACCACCTCCGTTTTCGTCGGCGTCACGCTGCACACGCAGTCGGCAGGGCAAACCGCCTGAACGTATACACAGTGCCGTCTGTCCATCTGCACGCAGAACACACGAGAGCGCGACCAACCCCCCACAGATCCACCGACAGCGCGAAGACGGCAGCGCCGAATTGGTGCTCGAGCTCGATTTCCAGCTTGACGCTGTTCAACTTTACGGACGACTGAACAGAAGTACGTGTACGATTAGCCGCTTTCCAGACGAAGGTGGGTGTTAGCTGGCACCTTGTCTGGGACGACGCCTTTGCTGTAGATGGTAATGGTGGCGTCGGCGGCCGTCTGGTGCCAGTCGTACCGACACTGGCGCGTCGTTCTTTTTGTCTCCTCCTAAAAAAGGACGGGAAGAGCGCCTCGGTGCAGGAACGGGATGGGGGGGGGGAGAGAGATGGGACGCGCGCTCGCCTTCTGCAGCCAGAGGTGCTGGCCGAGGGTGCAGCCCTCCTGGGCGAGGAAGCTGTCGAACTCGCTCGTCTTCTTCCGACAGCACGACCAGTACTTGAGGCCCTCGTGGAAGACGGGCGCGCCCACGTGGTGTCGACACCGCTCCGCCTCCGACTGCGCGCCCGCGTACGTCTGCGAGTCGCGTGGGCGACGACGACGACTGCACATACGTCCGCGCCGCGCCGACACCGACACGCACCGCGCCGCAGCCGGCGTTCTTGCAGCTCGTGCCCACAGAGACCGGTCGATCCGCGGAAACCGACTCGCCGCCGTCGGCCAGCTGCGACTTCTCGACGCCTAGAGCTTTCCTGCTGGTGCCTTGAATGAGCGGAGTTGAGGACGCCAGCAGGCACGCCTACCCAATGTCAGTGCCTCCTGCTCCTGATGTTTCGCGAGGTTGTCGAGCACAGCCTGGCGAACGGCGGTGCTGATGCGGACGAGCGGCTCGTCGGGCTGTCTGGCAGCGGCGGCGGGAGGCTTGACGCCCACGCTGGCCGGCCCTCCTCCGCCCTCCTCCTTTGCCTCGTGCGCCTGTGTCGAGCGACTGTACTCAAAGGCGTCGCTCAGAGCGCTGCACCAGGCATACACGCAGCGACATCGCCTTCCATGCCTCCAGTAGTATCACCTACCACACAAGGGGGAGAGGGATGGGACAGGAGGAAGCACCCACAGGCTACGATTCGAAGGGGGGTGCATTTGTTGGGGGAGGGGGGGCGAGAAACAGTCACAAAACCCCGTGCCACACGCTTGGTGTGTGTCAAGAGGAGTACCGGCTCGTCGTTGCCGTTCTGCTTGGGCGTCGTCGTCGTCGTCGTCGTCGTCGCGAACGGTTGGGGCGCCGCCTCGGGCTTGACAGGGTTGTGCGGTCCCTTCGTGCAGCCCTGAAGGGTCGACGACAACGCACGCGTGGGCCGCTGTCGAATCAGTCTTCCAGAAAGGAAGAGGGGATAAAATGGGATATCCTAGAGTCAGATAATCCGGCCGGCCTCGTCGGGGGGGGGTGGGGCAGGGGGCGCCGGCGACGACGTACGGGCAGACTGAGCCAGGGGGTGAAGTCGGTGCTCTTCTTGTCGCAGCACTTCCAGATCTGGTACGCGTCGTGGAAGTACTCGGGTCCGGGGTGGAACTGGCACTCCTCGCCTGCAAGCAACACTACTCCATCTCCTCCCTCTCCTCGCGCCATAGGTGGGCTCAGGGGTGGTCTAGGGGGGAGTTCACCTCCCCCCTGGGTATGGCCGTCCCGCTTTTTTGCGGGAGCGACCCCCCCCCCCCCCCCCCCCCTGTCCATCGCCATCCTGGAGAACTTGCGGGAAACCCTCTCTCCATATTAAAGAAAATGGGCAAAGATGCGTGTTTTTGTGTCTTTTTCAGTGTAGTATGACCCAAAAACGCCTGAAAAGTGGGATTTAGACCTTATTTTGACCCATTTTAGACCAAAACGTACCCATTTTACACGTTATTATGGTGCAAAATCCTCCACTTAAACCACCCCTCCTCCAAAATTCTCGATCCCGGTCATTTTATCCGGGACGGCTCTAGACTCCCCCCCCCCTCGTAACCCCCAGACACCCCCCCCCCCTGGCTTTTGGACCAATCTACACCTATGCCTCGCGCGCGCACTCGACCCGCCACAGTGGACACACGACGACGCGACGACCGCCATTTACATGTCTCTGATCACCACGAGCTGGCTTTTCTAATTGTGCTGTGCTGTGGGTGATGTCGAAAATGGAAGGGCGCATGTACACGAGTAGTACATGTACGGTTCCAGACGAATCTTTTTTTAAACCATGGATTTAAAACCAAACCATGTCCACACACTGACCGTCGTTATTGTCTTCCTCGTTAAACTTCCGCCCGCATCCTTTGTTGTAGCAGCGCAGCAACGGCATTGCACGGTAGTACACGAATTACAAAACTGCGGATGCTGAACAAAATTAATAAAATGGTCTTCGTCGGGAATACCCGATCCATGTGAACCATGTGAACCATGTGAACGAGAGCTCCGTTATTTCGGTGTGATATTTTCTTTCTTGTCTCCCCGTCTCGCATATCTCTAAACCGGGGGGGGGGGGTGGAAAGGTTATCGGGTTGACCAAAGGCAACCGCCTCTTTTATCTGTCTGTCTGTCCGTGCGCGCGTGCACGTGCCTGTGCGTGCGCGCGTGTGCACGTGCGTGCTTAGGCTTAGGCTTTCGCTTAGGCTTAGGCTTTGCTTAGGCTTCGCTTAGGCTTCGCTTAGGCTTCGCTTAGGCTTCGCTTAGGCTTCGCTTAGGCTTCGCTTAGGCTTAGGCTTAGGCTTAGGCTTAGGCTTAGGCACGCACGCACGCGCACGAGTGCACGCTCACGCACGTGTACGTGTGCGTGCACGCGTGCGCGCGTGCACGTGCCTGTGCGTGAACGTGCGTGAGCGTGCACGCATGCGCATGCGCGCTTGCGTGAGTGCGTGCGTGCCTAAGCCTAAGCTTAAGCCTAAGCGAAAGCCAAAGCCTAAGCGAAAGCGAAGCCATGTCCAGAATGTAAAAATTGTGAACCAAAATATGTGTTTGATACCACGATAGTTCAGATTGAGTTGCCAGCGACAACGAAGATCTCGTGGTGGTGCACCGCGAGCGCTGTACTATACCCCCCGAGAAGCGCCACTCCGCGACATGTTGCTGCACTGTCGCTATAGTTGCGTCGTTGTGCGCTATCCCTACTTCATGAGTACTTCATGAGCTGTCGCACTGCGAAAAAATCCGCGCCAACTTTGGGGTTTTTCTTTAGGCAAGTGATGCGATCTGCTAAATAGAGCAGGGATGGGATCGTTCACATGGTAGTTCACAGGAAACGCTACAATTAAAATAATAAAACCAGACGATGCTAAAAATTAAACAATATATAATTAATATAATTAACAATTGATATAAAGGACAGACGCAAAACAAAATCGGTATTATTACTAAAAGCCTTCTACAGAGAGACCGTAGAAAAATTGTCGCACCGAAATAACGATGCTCTCGTTCACATGGTTCACATGGTTCACATGGATCGGGTATTCCCTCTTCGTCGCCACCGCGCGAATTTTAGTCAGAATGTATACCTTGTTTCGCAAGTCTCACTACAGTATTTTCACCGCATGACTACAGTATAGCGAAAAATCGTATTCTCGCTACAAATTGTGCTGCAAACGACGAACAAACACATTGCCTCGAAATGTGTACGTGTACACGTGTACAGAAATTGAGCACTTGCTAACTCTAGACTTGCGAATGCGCCTGCTGCAGCTCATGCATGCCCTGGGCCAGCCACTTTTTCTACAGGGCACGAAATGCGAGCGCGAGCACTCAGCGAGCTGACGACGCGAGCGAGTCTGATCAGAGAGAGATCGGAGGGTCTTGTGGCGAGCAGGGGCTTTACTTGGGGAGCGCGTAGACGCTGACGGCGCCGCCACCGCCGGAAGCCTTGCCGCCGGGACCGACGGGCGCGTACTGGCTGACGAGGTTCGACCCTCCGCCGCTCGGCGCCGGCGCTGCGGGAGTGGGAGTGTAGGTCGGCCGAGCACCGCCTCCGCCGCCTTGACCGGCCAAGGGCATGTAGACACTCTGCGGCGCGGCGCTGCCTCCGCCAGACGACGGCGTCAGCGGAAGGTAGCAGCTGACGAGGCCACCGCCGACGCCGCCAGACGTGGCCATCGGAGGAGCGGCCGGCGCGGGCGCACCGTCGTACTGCGTCGTGTCGACGGCCGCAGAGCCGGGCAGCGCGGTGTAGGTGGATGGCGGAGCGGCTGAGGGTCCTCCGGGCAGCGCGGTCATGGTCGAGGGGGCGGCCGCGTACTGCGTCTTCTCGACGGCCGTCATGGTGGACGAGCCGGCGGCAGCGTAGCCGCCAGGCACGGCGGTCATGGTCGACGGCGCCCCGTACTGCGTCTTCTCGACAGCGGTCATGGTGGAGGAGGCACCGACGGCGTAGCCGCCAGGCACCGCGGTCATCGTCGACGAGGGCTGCGGTCCTCCGGGCAGCGCGGTCATGGTCGACGGCGCGGACGCGTACTGGGTCTTGTCGACGGCCGTCATCGTGGACGAGGCAGGAGGAGCGCCGTAGCCGCCAGGCACAGCCGTCATGGTCGAGGGCGCGCTCGGGCCGCTGGAGCCGCACGGAGCGGCGGCGTAGACGCTGACGGCGTTCCCACCGGCCGCCTTGTTGCCGGGTCCGACGGGCAGGTACATCGAGGCTCCGGGAGCGCCGCCGCTCGCAGCCGTCGCCTGGCCGCTGATGGGCGCGCCGGAGAAACCGCCGCCGCCGCCGGAGCCGCCGCCTTGAACGGGCAGGTACATGGAAAGGCCGGCGGCTTGCGCGCTGCTGCCGCCGCTGCCCGGGGCCGCGGCGTAGACGCTGACGTTGCTGCCGCCGGCCGGCTTGCTGCTAGGTCCCAGAGGCAGGTACATGGACGTCCCGGGAGCGCTGCTGGCCGCCGTCGTCGCCTGTGCCGTCGACGGGGTCGCCGAGACGCCGCCGCCGCCGCCGCCACCGCTCTGTCCAGGAAACGGTAGGTAGACGCTTTGAGGAGGAGCGGCGCCCTTGCTCTGGCCAGCCAACGGGACGTAGCACGAGACGACGTTGCTCATCTTCTTTTCTTTCTGTTAATAAACAATAAAAAGGAAAACAAAAAACCAAAGAAGTCAGTATGATGAGCCAAGAGTTTTCGTGCGTAAAAGTAGCAACCGCTGGAACTCGAACAAGTCGTCATTCGGGCCATAGGTGTAACCGGGAATTGGACCTGGGGGGGAGGGTTCGGGCACTTTCTGGGGGGGGGGGGGGTGGTGAGTGGGGTGAAAATCTGGAGGAGGGGGGGGGGTCTGGGCAGAAAAAAATTGGCAATTTTTGGTCTATTTTTAGTCAAAAATACACTGTAAAAGCCTGAAAATAGGTACTTTTTAGCCGAAATACACTGTAAATAACGCAAACTAGACATTTTGGGTCGATTCTTGCTCAAAAACACTGTACAAAGTGCATTTATTTAGCAATATAGTATGTAGTAGAAAGTTTTCAAAAAGTCTGGGGGGGTTGGGTGGGGTTTCGCACGAACCTGGGGGGAGGGTTGGGGGGGGTGTGGGTAGGGTCAAAACCAGCAAGTAGGGGGGAGGGAAAACCCCCCCCCCCCCAGTTACAGGTATGATTCGGGCGGACGGTTGCTGTGGATGCATAGGTACAAACAAGTAGCTTCGTTCGGTCTCGTGCATTACGTTGCATTACGGTGCAATTTGAAAATCAAAGTTTGAAAGTATTTGAATTGTATATTATTTGCATGCATTGTACAGTATTTGCACAGTATTTGATATGCAAAACACAATGATAGGCATTACCAGTTTTTGTACGGTGGGTCCGTTTTTGTACGAACGAAGGAGCGTTCTAATATCCGGGTGCACTCCTGTTCGGCACAGCGGCAGAAGGGCAAAACGGACCAACCAACTTGGTTCCCGCAAAGTGAATGGGAATACGCCTTTCAGGTGTCACCAGGTGTCACCGGTGTCGAGGGAGGCAGACCCTATTTGGGAGGGGAAGTTGAGAGGTGCAGACCGAAATAGGTAATATTTTTTTACTTCGTCTTAGGCTAGGGCTTAGCCATAGGCATGTACGCACGCATGCCCACACGCACGCACATGCGCTTTTCCGCCAACGCAGCCGCCGCCGACACCTCCGCGAACTCTACATTCTGCCTTGTCAGCGTCTTCTGAGCTGCCGCCGCTTCTTTGTGCCAGCCAGCCGCGCTTACTACTATATGCAATCACGACGTTGCGCTTAATACAAGAAGAACAACGTAACGGAAGTCGACGAAAACAAGTTGTAAACGATCCTGCATTACTGACACAGCGCGATTGTGACGGAAACATCGAAGCGCCCTGATTTCGGTACACTGTGGCGTAGCGTGAATTGTCAAAGCAAATTCAAGCACTGTAACGTCTCCGTCATTGTTCGTGTCACTTACGTTTGCCGCGTTGCCTCGCGACAATCGCGGTGATAATACGAGTGTGTTGATGCTTTCAGCAAAAACGAATCTGTTCACTAGTCGTCGATATCGGCTGTGTCCGGAATCACGAGTAGATGCAGAGATGCTCACGATTCTAGTCGCCACAGCCTCTAAAGCGCGGAGAAGAACAGGACGATGCCAACGAAGCAGAAGTAGGCAGAGTGGGTTCGAGGGCAGTCGGAAGCGTCGTTGACCCCGTTTGCGTCTTGTCCGGTAGTCGCCAGTTGCCACATCTTGCTCGACGGTGCCGTCGTGCTGCTCGTCGTCGTCGTCCTCGTCTTGCTCAGAGACATCGTCGTCGTCGTCGTCGTCGTCGTCGTCGATGTCTTCAGCGCCGTCGTAGTCGTAGTCGTTGTGGTCGTCGACGTGGTCGTCGTCAGCGTCAGCCGGTCGAACAGCGCCTTGACGTCCATGTTGACGTTGTTGTGGACGGGGTCGTTGCAGATGGTGCCGTTGCAGCAGCACACCGCCGTCTGTCCGTTGCCGACCGTCGCGCATCGGGCGGACTCGTTGAGGCCGCGCCAGCTCTCTTCCTCCGCCTTTCTGACGACTTGGGCGCACGCGAATTTGGGGAAACCCAATTTCGAGAACTTGTCGGACTCGCAGCCGGAGACGATGCCTTCCGCCTCCAATTTTTTCGAGTAGACCGTGACGCACTGCTCGCCAGTGCGCTTGCACTTCTGCGGGTGAGGCCGATGTTGTCGCTGCTCCAGAGCAAACAGAGAACCGTCCGTGGTGTTGAAGTCGCGGTAGCAGTGCCATTTCAAGAAACTAAACCTTCGATACAGCACTTCTACCCACTCTTTTCTTTCACATTTTGGACCACAGCAGTAGGAAATACTGTAATCGTCTGAACTGGCCGAAAAAAAGGTGTCGTCGCCGTAGCATGCTGCACCCCAGCAGCTCTTCCGTATGTAATGGAACCTTCTTTCCGACATATTGTAGTATGAATCGTAGCTGCAAACTTCTTTTCCACAAGACTCGCAGGGGTAACTTTCATCCTTCGCTCGTTTTTCTCTATGCTTCTTCGCGGGTTCGACTGCCGCATTGACTGGCGGCGCTGTCGTCGGTGTCAGTGGGAATGGGACGAGGGCGGGGTCGTTGCAGCCGTCTCCGCGGCAGCACCAGCGCTCAGCGGCGCCCGTCGACGCGTTCGTTGCTCGGCTGCCGATGACGGAGCAAAACGACGCGTCAGAGCAGCCGAAGTCGAAGACGGCGCGGTGGGAGGCGTTCGGCCGACGGCTGACGAAGCAGACGTCGTCGACGGTGTTGCAGGCGCGCTGTGGCAGACCGAAGACGCGCGCCCGAAGAACGTCCTTGCCGTGGAAGCAGCGCGTGCCGACCGCTGTCTGCACGACCACGAGCGGCAACTGCAGCGACAGTCTCACCCAAAGTTCAATTCTCATTTCAATGGCTTATTTAGAGCGAGAATACAATCTGAATTTTAATACAAAAGAAAATGTTATCGACATGTATCTGAGCAAAAACATTATGCGAACTGCGGTAGTTCAACTATGCATGACAAAGGAAACACAAATTTTCAACTCTTCCAATAGTTTGTATATTCATCTTAGTTGAATTAGCGTTGTCGTGTACGGTTGAGTTTTCTGTCCGGTAGCGCTCTGGTGCAGCTGCCTTTCGGGACTAGATTTTTGGTTCCTGGAATGATTCTCCTTTCGGACGTTCGTTCTGTTGCAGACGCTGAGCGCGAGGGCAGGCTGGCGGCTGCAGAGCTGTCCGTCGACTCCGTGGAATGAACGGGCTGACTTGGCGCTGTCGCTTCTGGACGCTAGTCCAGTTTAGGCGTTCTAAAAAAAATAGGCGTTCAAAAAACTTTGGGCGTCCTATAAAAAAAAGGGGTTAAGCAGGGCCTAAGGCCTAGGCAGTGCCTAAGTCTAAGCCTGGTCAAAGCCCAAGCCTAGGCAATGTCTAAGCCTAAGCCAGGCCTAAATTAGATAGAAACTGCCCGCTCCAGAAAAAGCGTTTTTTGTAGAACACCATCGAGATGCGTTTGCTACGTGAGCGTCGATATCGTGTAGCTGTAGTTTACGAAGTTCAGTTTAAGAGGGCGTCCATGGCAAAATCGACCACGGATTTAAATAAAAAAAATAGATTTCCTTTAAATTGTGACCAAAAGGTACCCCCATAGGCACTGTGTGGCATGCCACGTTTCGTTTGGCTCAAAGCCGTTTTAAGTCTGAAATATAATTTTTTTAAGTTTGCGTCGAAAATTCGGAGCCTTGGACGCGCCCCCATTCTTTGGCCCATTTCTCACGTTTGCTCACCGGAATCGGAGGTTCCCATATGTGCCTACATAGTAGACACCTGCCACTTGGTGGTAGCACGTGCATTGGCCATTGCGTCCACCCAGCTGGTGGCAGGCGGAGTGCAAAATGGCGAAGGAACAAAAGGCCGAAAATTTGCCTGCGCACGATGGATTTTTGAGCTTTATGTCTCAATCGATAGCGTATGAATGGACCTCTCTGGGGTCCAAAATTTATGCCTGGCATTCAATCTGCGCAAGAGTTATGGCTGAAAAACCTCATTTTTAGCCATTTTTTCGTGGTTTTTCGCCATTAACTTCCCTAAAATCAGTAGCAGGCTTTCCAATTTACATCTGTGTTGTGCCTCCATGGGCCCCCTACATGTATCGAGCCTCGCTGAAAATTGACAATTCTCATGCATTTTTAAACATTTTTGTAACTTTAGAGTCTCGCCACAATTATATGCCAGAACAAAACTAAGGGTGCAGTGTCAGCGTTTCCGAAGCGGTCAGCGCTGAAACTGACAATCTACACATAGTGCACTATTGTCCTTTAGCTGTACATTTGGGCAGCGTCCAAATACGTGACACGCAGCCGACAAATTCCATGGTACATTCTAAGTACACTAAAAGTGCACTATGCAATGTACGTGCAAACAAGCAGCATCAAGCACCATTGCAAACATTGTAGCTCATCATGTACATACCGCAGACTCTCTAATTAGCCCCCCCACTCTGAAGGCCTCTCAGTTTATTAGCCCCCCCCCCAGCTCTAGTTGAACTAGCCTTTCCTAGAATAAATTAAACAATCCCCTCCCTACCTCCTTGTGTGTCAATTTGTTACACCCTTCAATTTGTATGATTGTCCGGCCTCCACCTGCATGCAACCCAAACGAAATATCGAGCTATATGTACCAAATGGCTAATTAGAGAATTAATGGTATTTTGCACTGAACGAAGAGCCTATATGTAGTCGCTGTATTGAGTTTGGACGTGCCGCAGTCAAGCTTGGTTAAAAGTCATTCTCTTCTTGAGAATGTTGGAGCACTATCCCAGCGAAAAAAAAAACGCAAAACTTGTGCAGTAGTGAGAATCGAATGCCCGACCCTCAGGGAGGTTGCCTAGGGTATTCGGTCCAGTGCCTTAACCAAATTGTTTGAATTAAATTTTTAAATTATGCAGTATTTCCCAAAACTTGTTGTATTAATTTTTTTCGGAGACTTTTTGTGATGTGGAAGCATTCTCCCATCTGCCACTGAGTAGGTATATATGGTTTGACACACCAAACATTTTTGGACAAATTTGACAACGTGTTTTTTTCCTACAAAAATTCCAATTGAAAACACTATTTCTTAAATGTTCTTTAATTGCACAGGCCTGGGCTTGCCACAGTGCTGTTGCATGCTTTGGATCCGCCTTTACGTATGTGGAGTGGTGAACTCCATGTAATAAGGAGCAATTGTTACAACCATGCCCACTCAACACTGCATCCTTACCTTGAACCCCATGGTCTATCACTGTATTCGTGTATACACGTACAAGCTTTGCTGTGTACAACAGGGTCTGTGAGCGTGTATTTGCTGCTCTTCAAGGGTCCTAAATTACTCATGTTGTCTATGCAACACCTGTGAGATGGCATATAAAACTGCAATTCACAATTGCACTAAATGTTTAAAAATGCATGAGAATTGTCAATTTTCAGCGAGGCTCGATACATGTAGGGGGCCCATGGAGGCACAACACAGATGTAAATTGGAAAGCCTGCTACTGATTTTAGGGAAGTTAATGGCGAAAAACCACGAAAAAATGGCTGAAAAAGAGGTTTTTCGGCCATAACTCTTGCGCAGATTGAATGCCAGGCATAAATTTTGGACCCCAGATAGGTCCATTCATACGCTATCGAATGAGACATAAAGCTCAAAAATCCATCGTGCGCAGGCAAATTTTCGGTTTTTTGTTCCTTCGCCATTTTGCACTCCGCCTGCCACAAGCTGGGTGGACGCAATGGCGAATGCACGTGCTACCACCAAGTGGCAGGTGTCTACTATGTAGGCACATATGGGAACCTCCGATTCCGGTGAGCAAACATAAGAAATGGGTCAAAAAATGGGGGCGCGTCCAAGGCTCCAAATTTTCGACGCAAACTTAAAAAAATTATATTTCAGACTGAAAACGGCTTTGAGCCAAACGAAATGTGGCATGCCACACAGTGCCTATGGGGGTACCTTTTGGGCACAATTTAAAGGAAATCTATTTTTTTATTTAAATCCGTGGTCGATTTTGCCATGGACGCCCTCTTAAGCCATCTGTCCAGCCGTTGCTTAGAAGGCGCGTTACTGACAGAGTTACAACTGCAGCATTTGTAATATTGGTAGATGCGTCACTGTGCAACGGAAGTCAGTGGTCACAGTGACACGTCAAATTCTGCGATGGGGCGGTATCAAGTGTATCCCACTTAGGCTTAGGATTTTTCTTAGGCTTAGGCTTAGGCCTTTGCTTAGGCTTAGGCTTTTGCTTAGGCCTACGCTAGGCTCAGGCTTAGGTCCGTACAATGGTACAATTGTACAATGGTTTAGCTTTTCCCCCTTTCACTTGGGAGAGGTTTTTCGAACCTCAGATTACGACGCTGAAATACAGTGCTGAATTTCAGCACTGAATTCCGACGCACCAAAATCGGGTCTTTCGAAAGGTCTGAATTTGGGCGTGGTTCTGAATCGGTCTGAATCACCGTTTGCGTGGGGAATATCTACCAGCGGGAGGCGCG
This sequence comes from Paralinhomoeus sp. GSCO2_6, assembly GCA_030248085.1. Taxonomy (NCBI): domain Eukaryota; kingdom Metazoa; phylum Nematoda; class Chromadorea; order Monhysterida; family Linhomoeidae; genus Paralinhomoeus; species Paralinhomoeus sp. GSCO2_6. The sequence goes on along the minus strand of JASAMY010001312.1, from coordinate 20,745 downwards.
GGGGGCGCGGGGGGCGGGGGGCGTCGGGGGCGGGCTCCAATCCGCTGCTGCAATCAAAACCAAACCTCAAATAAAGCTTGTAATTAACAAGTAGAGGCGCTTGTTTAACAATGGAGCATTGAATTCGACGTCCCCCACTCTTAGAGCGATTGATGCACAGCTGCAAGGCCACTGTTTTCTTTGTTTTGTCGACTTTCAGTGGGTAAACCCTACTGAATTTTATAACGTTACAAATTCAGTAGCGGAATTACGACGTCTGAATCTCAAATATTCGAAAGACCGAAATAATAATTCCGTGCTTAATTTTCTGCTGAATCTGAGGCGGAATCTCAATTCCGTGCGGCGGCTTCGAAAGACCCAACTTTGGAATTCAGCGCTGAAATTCAGCACTTAAACGTTCGAACGTTCGACGTTCGAAAAACGTTCACATCTGACGTTCGAAAAACCTCTCCTTGGTGTCAGTTGAAAGGCACGCACCTTGAAAGGCACGCACGCGCAATTTCAAACTTTGTACACTGAGGGTTTAATTCTATGCTATGTTTAGGCTTTTGCTTAGGCTTAAGCTTTTGCTTAGGCTTAGGCTTAGGTTTAGGCTAAGGCTTAGGCTTTTGCTTAGGCTTTGGCACCGAAATGTTTCAGGGTGCGTGCCTTTCTGGGCGCGTACCTTTCATGGTGCGTGCCTTTTAAGCGTAACCCTTTCACTTTCAAACTCAATTTCTGTTCTGCGTTCTATGTAATTTTTTTGTGTTGTTTCGATTGCTACGACGTTGATCGGAAACAAGCTGAAGAACGAGGTCAGTGTCGCTCCCATGGGCCCTTAGGTGGTGAAACTGCTGCTCGAATTTCAGAATTGGCGCTGTCCTCTGTGCGGAGTCGAAGTGGCCGGAGGCGACGGCGTGCGGGAAGGGCACGAGCAGGGCGCCACTCATCGCGAACGCCCGCATCGCCGACGTCAAGCGCCGCCTGTGCGTTGTCTGTCCGTCTGTCTGTATGTCACCAGAAGGGTGGGGACCGTGCATGACTCCTTTAGTGGCGCCGTCGCCGTCAGCTCGCCTGCCGACATCAGGCTGGAGCTGCCGACGCCCCGACCTGCGAAGTTGTGGTCGACAGCAAGGAAGAATTTGTCGTTAGTGTGACGCCCTTCTCGACCATTCGTCCCTTTTTGGCGACGCGTGTTTTTTAGGTGAAAGGGGCAACGGCCGGCGGCAGCGTTGGCGACGCCCGGTTCGGAGTGCGTCTGCTCGGTGTTGTGGAAACTTCCACTGAGAAGTCACTGACGTTGGTGTCGGTGCGCGTCGAAGGCAGACCCGCCGACTTCTGCCGACTGAAAAATGAGCCGGCGAGGGGAAAACCAGTCCAGTTGCAGCGAGGTTGTCGGCTGGCGATTTGCGGTTTGCGATATGCTTTTAGCTTGTGACTCGTTGTATTTCAGGGAAGGGGCACCGATTCGACCTGTCGGTCGACCTCCGCCGACACGGCACGTTGGTCGCCCGCGTCGTTGCGACATTCGCGGACGATTCACTCGCGACGAAAGTGGGTCAAGCTGACCGTGGAAGACGTATCAGTTTTCCCTTTGTGTCTTTGTGGAAGGAAAGGGGAAGGGGCACGTATCGGTCATATGCATAGCTTATGTTGTAGGTGAGGCTGTGCGCGGCGGAGAAGGCGTTCGTCAAGAGCGACTTGGACTCTCGGCAGACGCTGCCTCCCAGCTTGTCGGCGGCCGTGCTCGTCAAGGCGGAGCGCAGCGGCCTGTTAGTTCCTGGTGACGCGTGGCCGGCGCCCTCCTACTCGACGCCGGCCCTTCCAGCGGCGACGTCAAGTCCGACATGGTGGCCGTGCGCTGGTTGGCCGACAGCGAGGTGCCCTACCGGCTAAGGCGGCTCGCGTTGCGATGCTGAACTTCGACGCTGAGCGCGTGCACGGCTCAGACCGCCGACGACTGGACGAGCTGCTCGAGCAAGTCGCGTCCTCCTCCTCCACGCCGGCGCTCGTCTCGGACTTGAGCGCCTACGTGAGGCGTTTTCTCCGCCTGCTCGACATCGAGGAGTTGCAGGCAGAGGTGACACTCCCGGATCGGATGTCAGCTCAGCTCGCTAAGCGGTGACGTCTTCTTTCTTTCTTTCTTTCTAGGTGGTCCGCATGCAACTGAGTCAGCGAGACGTACGCGTGCGGCGGACGGACCGCGCCGGCGTCTACTCGGTCGCCATGCCCTTTTTCTCGGCCCATCACTTGCCCAAGATCGTGCGGCGCGGCGACTGCTCCTCCTCAAGCCGAAGAGTGCAGGCGGCTGCGCAGAGCCGGTCACACTGAAGGTCAGTGGGAGGGGTCAGGGTGCGCGGCGCCGAGTGGCGTACACACCAACCATATGGCATTGCTCAGGGCTGCATTCTGGGCCAGACCGAGCAGACGGCGGGCGCGCGTGTCCATGCCTCGCGACATGAGCGTCTACCCTTTGAATCAGCTCTTCGATCTGTCGTTCGACTTCAACCGCTACCCCATGCGCGTCGCCAAGCGCGCCGTCTCGGATGTCACCGGCGACCAACTGGGCCCCGGTGCTCTTTCCGCGGAAGAGCCTCGAGGCGGTCGGTTGTCGACGCTTGGCCTTGGCTGTCTCTCTCTCTCTCTCTCGTTGCGTCCGTCGAGTCAGGTGATACGACGCTCTGTAGCTCCCTGGGCGCCATCGCTTTGGCCGCGCGCTTGCGACGGTGAAAACACACTTGCGGCGGTGGCGCAGCGACATACGTGGATCAGTCTTTGTTTTTAGGGACATACAAGGTGCTTCGCTCGGAACCAAAATGGCGCATCTCACCGAGGATGCCTAGTTAATTTGTGATACACGTATGTCCCACATTCGTTGTGAAATGCTGTGCGTGTATTCTGAGCACCAAGAATCTCCCACATTGACGGATCCGCATGTCCGACTCCGAGCACATACGTGGATCACAAAGGCAAAACCACGCTTCAGACGCATTGCGAGTGCCACTGCAGGTAACAATTCACAGAACACAGTGGCACTTGGCAGGCTGCACAAATCTGTTCAGTTCTAGTTGTGCAAGTGACCCTAGGGTTCACTTTTGAATTAGATTTTCCTTTACACTTCTTTCTAATTCTTTTTCGTTGTCCATGTGTGTCGCAGTTGTCGCTGTTATTATCATCATTGCGAACGAGCACATGGTTGTTCGTCAGCAGCTCTGCTGCCGTCATACTTGACGGGTCTTTGTTTTGTTCCAATGGACGGAACCTGTTGACCTGTAACAAGCAAATATGTATTTATAGGAGGCGGGGAAGGGTAAATCCTTTCTCCTGTTGGGAATGGCACTGGGGGGGGGGGTAGGGGCACTCGCGAACCTGAGATGTGGACTTTGCGACTTGCAGAAGTTGCTTTATTAGTTCCATGCGGAAAGTGAGAACAGACCAGTTTGACTGAGGGTCTATTTCCTTCTTGATAACCAAGCTGTTGTGCACAGAGGCCAAGATGTGGTGTTCCAAAGTTCTCATGGTCCACTTTATGCGCTTCGTCCGACGCTTATACATATCTTGTAGCTGATCACTGAAATAAGGATCCAAGTATCAGTAACATACGAGGTAATGGTTCATTGTTCACGTACCTGACGTCAACGTAGTTCATTCCTGCAGTGTATTCTTTAACGACTGCTGGCCGAGGAACTGTTATTAGAGAAAATTTTTTGCTTGTCCCGCTTCGCACATTGCAGCTGCGTTTGCAGAGGTCCATGTCAGTCGCAATATCTGGGAGAGTTGAAAGCATCAACACATGCTTGTTGTCAAACCAATTGTGGAAGGAAAGGTTCCCTTGGTTTGCATAGGCCGCGACGAAATCGCCGCGATTGTACAGAGCGCCTTGCAGTTGTGACTGCGACGTGACGCAGAGCGGTTTAGGCAGGAAAGCCTTTGTTACTCTCAGCGTTCCAGTACAGTCGACTTTTCTAGCTTGCAATGCAATGAACAGAGGCACCTCCTGAACAGTTCGGTTCGGCGCTCATCTGGTGATGTGTGTTACTGGCTCAGAATGTTGCTTACTGTATACAAGTTGTCGACGCACAGCTTGTGACCTTTGTCAAGCAAACTGTGCCCATTTTGGAGACCCTCAGCAGATAACAGTGCCCAGCATATGGAGAAAAGTTTGCCCTTGGCGTCCGTTTTGTAAGTCCGGGTGGTGTGCATCTTGCTGTGGAAGATGTATCCTCCTTTGCAGGCGAGGACATAGCATCTAATTCCATTTTTTTTTGCACCTGGCTTTCCAGGGTTCCTCGTCTTTAGTGGTTGCCGAGCCTGCAGAGGTTAATTGTGTCACACTTCTGTTGGAATCTTTGTATGTCGATGATACATGTGTGTTGCACGTACAAGTATGCAAAGAACGTAACAAGTGCAGATGCAGTACAGTACAGCAGCACATGCAATGTCAGCCAATGTTACCTTAGTACTAATGACGTTTTCATCAATGGCTACATGCTCAGTTGGGCGATAAAACTGCTGAGCACCCAAATTGAAGCAGTCCTCTATTCTCTGGGTTTTCCAATTAATATTAAAATTCTTGTTGCCAGGGGTGCATGAACCGTTCGCCCTGCACTTCGCCAGGTTGTACGTCCTAGTATATTTTTCAATTTGTAGAAAGCGTCTATATGACATTGTTTTCTTGATTGCTTCTGTACAATGTTCCGGATGACGCCAGTGCCACTTGACCTGCAGAACAATGGCGTTAGTTTCGAACTAGTATGAGCAACATACACGGTCACACCTGTGGCAGCACTTTCACAGACATGATTAGCAACACAGCCAGGTAAGCGGCGGTTTCTTCATTTGTAATAGGTTTGAACTTTGTTGCGCATATTCCTGCGTGCGCGTTTGTGTACTTCATCCACATTCGCATTACGTGTTTTGATATTTTTCCTAAGATAGAGACACATGATTCGTCCGGTTTTATTCGAGACGGCCCAGGTTGTTCACCTTGGAAGGCATTTCTTGCCTAGAATGTTGGCGATGCATGGTGCTTGACGTTCAAGAATGTGCGGGATACAAGGTGACACGTCACTGTTCGTCCAGTCTTGCGTGTCACATTCAGCGTGTTCGATCGCGTTTGTACAAACGTACCGTCGGTTGCGGCGAGTGGTCCGACCACGTGAGTGGATCAGAAATATTTCGCACCCCTTCGATTACGATTTCATTGCGCTTTGCAGCATCTGAGCGCTTTCTTTCCTCCACAGCTGTGTAAGCGACATACTCATGAGTTCCAGTTCTTGACAATATCGAGATCGGTTTATCATGCAGCGTGCGCGTTCGCACTTGCCCTGCGCAAACAAAGATTCGACTGCTTTATGTGGCTCCAGATCGCATGGTTGGTCATGACTTTGCGGACACCATGTACGAGTGACATACAAGTAAAGGGTGTTTTTTTTAAATTATCACATTTCTTTTTTGAATAACTTTTGTTTCCTTCGTCGGACTGTTATCAAATTTGGAACACTTATACTCAAGACTTTGGGATTTTGTCTGAAAAAAGAATCGTCGAATTCGGTTGAGGATTCCGAGAGTTATAGCGCTCCAAATCAGATGTCGCTTTTTGGGCAGATTTTACAAACAAAATCGTTTGAATCGTAAGTATCCCGTACTGTATGCCAAATTGCAAACGCCAAACTTTTTGCTTTTGGCTGGCGCAGCTCGTCCAATACGGTCGGCGCACAGTAACACGACTGAAACCGCCCCCTCTCCATCCGCCCTCCCCCACTCCATACCAACCCAACGGCCGAGGTTGTTCGCCATGTGAAATCTGCCCAAAAAGCGACATCTGATTTGGAGCGCCATAACTCTCGGAATCCTCAACCGAATTCGACGATTATTTTTTCATACAAAATCCCAAAGTCTTGAGCATAAGTGTTCCAAATTTCATAACAATCCGAAAAAGGAAACGAAAGTTATTCAAAAAAGAAATGTGATAATTAAAAAAAAACACACTATATATACTCGCACAGTCAATTACCTTGCTTATTCAACACTTGATAGGTTACGGCCGCTGCTGTCTGATTGTTCGATCGGCCGGCGCGAAGAGCGCGTGCACAGGTCCTTTTCCTAGGGGGTTCTTGTTCATCCTCTTCGCTAGAGTCAGAGTTGGTTGTAGAGCACGAATCGTCTTCGTCCGACATGACTGGTGAGCGAACTTGTTATAACTGAGACGCTCCAGAGCATACATGTAAGGGGGAGGGGGCGGTTGGGGCTCTGCACAGCCCTCTTGGGAGTTTGCCCCTTATTCACGTTTTTTTTGGTAGTTAAAGCAGCTAAATAACGCTATTCTAATGAATCCTTCTCATTCCCCCCCCCCCGCTGAAAAGATGGTTACATGTATGCTCCAGAGTCGGCAGGAACAGTTTTAGAGCAGTTATGTGTACGCCGAACAGGTACACGTTCACCTAGAGCAGTGTTCTTTGCTCTATTGCATTACATACGTACGTGAACGTGCAGCATGCCGATAGTCCATTCTGCTAGTCCAGCTGGTGACTACGGTGACATCGCTTGCCAATTACCATGGACAACCTTCACTCACACTACCACCATGTATCCGTACCATACGAGGTAATGACCTACCTACATTCACCTTTGCTGCGCTAACGCGGCAGCGGGTAGGCGAAGAAAGGGATGAGGCGGAAAGAAGGGTGGAAGGGTGGCACAAATCTGGTCGTACAGTCGGCGGCGGTGGTGGGGCGGCGGCGGCGGCGGCGGCAATAATGCAAAGGCGGTCTGACAGCAGCAGGTAGTCGTTAAGCGCGTGCGAAATGATGCACGCCTGATGCTTGCTCCATTGCGGTCGGTGGGTGTACAGTGCAGTACGGACTCAGCCGTACTAACCTTTCCTTCGCACGCTGCGCCAGACCATGGCAGAATCCACCCAACTATACGATCAGCAGCGAAATGCCAGAAAACGCAAACGGGCTGCAGAGGAGGCTGAAGCGCTCGAAACTTTGCGTCACATGTTGCCTTTTGGATCAGAAACAGAGCTGTGCAAGCTTGACGTCTACAGGCTCTCCTGCAATTACATAGCGGCTTTGCAACAAACTGTTCGCATTGGTGCAGCTATGAACGTAAACGACTTCCAGAATTTTCTGCTAACAGGTCTCAGTGACATTACAAGAACTAGAGCCAACAATCAAGGTCTGGTATGCGCACAATGATGCGCGCAAACAATGCCGAAAATTTGGATCACTTCAGCACTGTGGAGGGCTCCAGATGCACCTCTTTCCATGCAGAACTTTGAGCCACCGATCTCGCATGAGGTGCCAGCATGCGCTCATCACAGTCAGCACGATGAGGCAATGCTACAACAATGGCAAGCAGCAAAGCAAGCGCAACAGCCACTACAAGTCCTGCCAGATGATTGGAACGCACCCCACATGACACATGTCCAGCAACCGACACCGTGTATGTGCACCATACGTGCAGTGCATACCACGGTTCATTACAAATCGATAAACTCATTCATTCTCTCCATTTCTAGCAAGCTACTTCTGGTCTCATCAACCACAGCACCAGACAGCCTCAGCACCCAATCAGGGTGTACGCGGCAGCGTACAACCCTAATATGTGACGACTTCTGCAATGCGGTTTTTTGAATTTTCAGTCGCTCATAACTCTTGATTGCCTGAACGGATTGTGGCGAATGATAGCTCAAAAGAACCGCCTTCTAGAGTCTAGACCGGAATCGAATAAGCCGTCCCGCGTTTCGGTACTCGAGCGCATTAACACGAAACTTCCGAAAATGTTCCGAAAAAGTGGTGTTTTTTTTTCCTGTTCTGCACACACTTTTTGGGGCGCCGCTCTGGAACGCCTCAGTCGATTGGGACAAAACTTGGCGTGAGCACGCGGTATATGATGGCAACTTTGTGACCGCAAGAAAAATTTATCTAGGTGCTACGGATCTAGAGTTAAGGCCGATTTAGTAATTTTTTGGAACATAGTCGTTTTTTTTTGGCCAAAATGCGACAAGAGTAAAAGTCGAAAAAAAGCCGAGTAAACCCCCAAATGTTATTTGATTTCCGTAAACAGCTTTACAAAGAAAGTCTAAGACGCTTGCATGACATTTGAAATTCTCACCACATAATGAGATATAGGCAACCAAAATTTCGCAAATTTCGACCAAAAAAGCTTTGTCAGCTATAGGCGCTTCAACCGTTTGTGGCAGAGCTGTGCTGCAATGACGAAAGTTAATCGTCCGGACCTGGAATAGGTTACTTTCGACAAATGGCAGCGCTCCGATGCCCATGTCTCGGTCGGCCCCCTTTGAAAGGCCTTTTTTTGGGTGTTTTGTCCCAAAAGTTTGTCAGCTATAGGCGCTTCAACCGTTTGTCACAGAGCTGTGCTGTAATGATGACAGTTCCTCGTCTAGACCTGGAATAGGTCACTTTTGACAAATGAGATCTCTCCGACTTCCATGTTTCGCAGCTAGACTCTCTTGGCACACCCCCATTTTGGACGACATTCGAAACTTTGAGCGTGCATTACTTTTGCTTTCCTGGACGAATTCTGCCACGTGATAGCTCAAAAGAACCGCATTCAAAGGGTGATTCGATTGAGTCGCAACACGTTTCCATACTCTTGCGCATTACCGAGAAAATTGTGTGGATGTAACAAAAAATTGGGTCCTTCCAACCTTTTGGCCTGTCGCTCGCTCACACCTGTATCAATCGAAACAAAACTTCGCACGCATCTATGACCCACATAAAAACCCTCTGAAGAATTCAGTCTAGGTGCAATACATCGTGAGGTTACAGTTTACGTTGCAATATTTTTGGCGCGTTTTGTAAAGTCATCAGACTACTGATCGCGAGGTCGCTGGTTCGACTCCCAGTGACGCCTGTGACGCTTTTGCAGGTGTCATCTTGGGAAACCCATCAACGGTTCTTTGCTGCAGTGTCTCCAGTCCATCCCACATTCTCTGTCTCTTTTCTAGGTTCTTCTACCAAAATTTTGGCAAATTTTTGATATTTATGGACGGATGCTCGTTACAGCCCTTGATGCACGAAAATGACACAGCTGCACACCCGCACGCACGCACGCACGCACGCACGCACGCACGCACGCACGCACGCACGCACGCACGCACGCACGCACGCGCGCACGCACGCACGCACGCACGCACGCACGCACGCACGCACGCACGCACGCACAATGTGTACAGTGGTACACGTTTTTCATAAGCTTTATGGTGCAACACTGAGCATGCGTCCGTGCTGGTCTGCTGCTGTGGATTTGTATGTGTGTGCATGCGTGAGTTTTCGATTAATCTTTCTTTTACGAAAAAACACTGTATTAAGGAAAATTTTGCAGGTGGCTGCAAAAAAAGAGAATATGTGACGGACGCTCCTTTAGGTCCAGTTTGAAAAAACGTGGTATTAAAAGTAGCCACTTCATCAGATGATCAACTTCAGTTTGGACAAACCGTGTATAATCGAACCAAACGCAGCAACACGTCACATATTCGGCGTTTGTTGTGTGAGCCATCGCACGCACACAACCACAACACCACCACCATCAATCCAACCTCACAACTCGTTCATCTCTCTGACGATGTGCTGCCATTCATAGGCATTGCATGGATGGATAGGGCACACAGCCAAAGATACTGCATAGGTAGATAACTTCACTGCCCTGTCCGTTCCAAAATTTAATATGTGGCTTGCTCTTACAGTAAGTGATATGTAGCATCATTTCACAATCTTAAGTACCAGTACATGCCGTACATTCAACTTCGATTCTCGTTCATCTTTGTTCCGCTTCTGTTAGCCTGTAGCTATGGACGGGACTGCCATCTGTGGGCGGCAAGGACAAGGCCCACTCTCGTCTCTGAGTCCAAGGAATAAAAGGCCTCGGTGCAGCCTGGACTGCCTTTCCAGTGATCCAAGCGAGTGGGTGAAGCGAGCACAACAAACGCCGAATATGTGACGTGTTGCTGCGTTTGGTTCGATTATACACGGTTTGTCCAAACTGAAGTTGATCATCTGATGAAGTGGCTACTTTTAATACCACGTTTTTTCAAACTGGACCTAAAGGAGCGTCCGTCACATATTCTCTTTTTTTGCAGCCACCTGCAAAATTTTCCTTAATCTACCAAGCCAAGCAAAAGCCACGGGAGCCACAGAAAAGGAGTACAACAAGCCACTTCAGCGCACCTTTCACCACATAATACAAAATCCATTTGATGACGTATGACCACACTGTCTATGGCTTCAAACTGAACGGAACAAGCGTTACAGATCAAAATGTTTCATTTGCATTGCCTTTCCTTCCTACTCGATGTTCACTGTTCACATGTCGTGCTGTCACGCTCTGTGTTGAGAGCGGAAGCTAGCAGCGCTGCTTTCTATAAACAACATATCGCTACTTCACCAAAGATCCCAAGCACCAACGATGCCTTACATCCGTGTATGTGGAACGACGACTTTCACAATTAACATACATGTATCCCATAAACTGCTTAGATACTTGGATCCCGGCCATCGGCGTATGAGCGCGTCCTTGTATGTCCATGTACCTTGGTGCCCATTGTCTAAAAAATGTCACCCGCTTGCGGCGGTGATTTCTTCATTGCGACGGTGAGGGAACATACAAGGAGAACCCATTTGGGCGTGGCGGGGCCCAGGGAGGTAGGCCCTGAGCAAGGCCCGAGCCGCGGAAGAGGGCGCCGACGCGACGGAGCTGTGCTGGTTCAACGCGGTGATCGCGTCGAACGAGCAGCAGCGACTGGCGGTGGAGCACATCGTCAAAGGCGACTACTGGGCCGCGCCCTACGTCGTCTTCGGGCCGACCGGCACCGGCAAGACGATGACGCTGATCGAGAGTGTCGCCCAGGTACCTTCCTCCCTCCCTCTCTGCCTGCTCCTCCCTCGGTGTCGGCAGATCGTCAGCAGACACGCCGCGGGAGGCGGCGGCGGCGACGGCGGCGGCGACGGCGACGGCGGCGGCGGAGGGAGGGCGGCGCGCGTGCTCGTCTGCACTCCCTCGAACGCGAGCGCCGACCTCGTCTGCCGGCTGCTCGTCGACAAGAAGTACATGGACGCCAAGTTCGTGCTGCGCTTCTGCGCCGTCTCTCGGCCCCCGCACGACGTCCACTCCTCCACCGTGCGCGCCTGCAACAATCTCCAGTTCGAGTGCGTGCTTCCTCCTGCCTGCCCCTGTCAATCGCACGCCCCTCTTTCTGCTTTCCGAGCTGTTAGCTGGTTTAGCGGCAGCGGACAGGCCGTCGGCTTCTACCTGCCGAGCAAGGAGTACATGGGCCGCTATTTCGTGGTCGTGTCGACGCTCGTGAGCGCCGGCCGACTGGTGACGGGCGGCTTCGACAGTCGCTCGTTCACGTGAGGCGGCCGGCGCGCGAGATTGGTCTCCTTCCTTGGTGGCTGCAACTGCGGCTCTGCAGGCACGTGTTCGTGGACGAGGCGGGCCAGGCGACGGAGGCGGAGACGCTGGTGGCCCTGAGCAGGCAGCTTCGTCAGCTGCGCCGGCGACTCGACCAAAGACACGGCCGCCAAGGTGGTGCTGGCCGGCGACCCCATGCAGCTGGGCCCCGTGCTGCACAGTCGGCTCGCCCTCCGTTGCCAGCTCAACGTCTCCCTCATCGAGCGCCTCATGCGCCACTGCGAGCCCTACGAGCGCGACTCGCGGCGCTGATACGACAGGTTCCTGGAGAGGGCTCCCTCCCGCCTGCAGCTGCCGTGACCCACCCACGCCTGCCTGTTACTTACTCTTGCCTACATACGTGCGCGCGTTCAGCCGCTACATGACGAAGCTGCTGAGCAACTACCGGTCGAATCCGCACATCTTCAAGGTGCCCTCGGAGCTGTTCTACGACAACGAGTTGGTGGCCGCCGGTCGGCGGAAGCTCATCGACGCCTTCTTGGGATGGGAAGAGCTGCCGAACAAGGTGACGAACCAGCATTTCCTGGGATGTTTTTTTTGGCATTGGAATGTCAGTCTCGTTGGTTGTCGTCGACAGGACGTGCCGGTCGTTTTGGACGGCGTCGTAGGCGAGGACGAGCGCGAGGGCTCGTCCCCGTCCTACTACAACTGGGCGGAAGTGTCGGCTGTGTTGGGCTGGGTCGACAAGCTGCTGCGCTCGAAGCGCGTCAAGAGCGCCCGCAGCGTCGGCATCGTGGCGCCCTACCGAAAGCAGGTTCGTGTGCCAGCGCGGTGTTCTTGACACTGAAATGCCTTGCCGTCGTCGCTTCAGGTCGAGAAGGTGATTCTGGCGCTCAGGAGACGCGGCGGCCAGTTTCTCGAGGTGGGCGGCGTCGGCTCCGTCGAGGAGTTCCAGGGTGGGGTGAGAGCTGTTGGGACGCCCGTTGACTGCGCGCTTCCTCACGCGCGCGCGCGCGTTCGCTTGTAGGCGCGGAGCGGAGCGTGATGATCGTGTCGACGACGCGCTCGCAGGCGGACCTGTTCGCGCCCGACGTGGAGCTGAAGCTGGGCTTCGTCAAGAATCCCAAGCGCTTCGCCACCGCCCTCACTCGCGCCCGCAGCCTCACCATCTTCGTCGGCAACCCGTCCGTCCTGGAAAAGGACCCCGTCTGGTCGAGTGGAGTTGGCGCGCCCACGCGAGGGGGGCTCATAAGTTGAGCTGACTATTCGTGTACAGACTTCTGAAGTCGTGTGTGTCGTCTGACAAAGACGCCCACGGCCGACGACGACAGCGCTGTGGTGTAGCTGCCCTTCGGTACTAGAGTTTTGGTTTCTGGAGTGATGCTCATTTCGGATGTTCGTTCTGTTGCAGACGCTGAGCGCGAGGGCAGGCTGGCGGCTGCGGAGCTGTCCGTCGACTCTGCGGAATGAACGGGCTGACTTGGCGCGGCGCTTTTGTACTTGCGGCACTCAGCCTTGTGTAGATAGGTTGCGTTGCGCCGCTGCTGGTCTCACTGGTTAATTTGATTGGACCAACAGCGAGTCGTGTGCTCGAAGAAAAGCGGACACGACACGAAACACACGTCACTGCGGCTAGCTAGGTCACGCGACCGACCGAAAGAGGTCGACATCCAACGAAAAGCCTAGTACAGGCAACGAACTGGGCGAAGACACGACGCAGCGAACACACACTGTGTACAGTTTGTGCGGTCAGTTGGCTCTTCCACTGCTTAAGTCCCTCACACAAAGATGCAAGCTCTGATTATTCCCCTTCCCCTATGAACCAACAAAACAAATATCCCTGTTGGATAATTTGAGCGTTTACGGTAGTACTGTGCACGGGCACGGTACGTACACTGCACACTCAAAATGTCTCTTTCAGTCTCGGCTCCATTCATTGTTAGGCGAACCGTGTGCATCGTTGTTTCAGTCCTTTCAGTTACTGCAGGTTTGCTATGCTAATGTCTCGTCCCACGCTGTTGTAGTGTTGTTACTTGTACAATATACATGCAACAGTACAAGAATATGGTATTCAGGAAACCTTGGTTTCGAACTCAACCGACGAGTGAGAGGAATCGACACTGCGGCGCTGCGGTCGCGAGTAAGAGCGGTATCAGATCTATTTAGCGAGTCGGCTCTTCCGCTGCGCTTCCACTGATGCAGGCCTTCTTTGGGATAGACTGTTTTTCGCCGACTACTTCGCTGCTCCGTCGACGCCGCACGGTGGGGAAGCCGCCTCGGCGCCGCTCGTCGTCGTCGTCTCCGCCGTCGTCTGCGCCGTCGCCGTCTCCGTTCCGTCCGTTCCCGAGTCCGTCTCCCACTCGGACTCAGTCGTCTCTGCCTTCTCGTCGGCGGCAGTCGGCTTCGCGAGCGCCGGCCACAGCGACTCGGCGTCGAGGGTGACCGGCCTCCCTCCGGCCGCTCCCCTGCGCCCGGCGATGTACGCGAGCTCGCGGCCCTCCCCGGCCGAGCCGAAGCCTCGGCGCGGCGGCCCTCCCAGACGCTTGCTCGCGACGGGCTTGCGCCCTTTCTTGGTTGCCGCTGATGGCGCTCGCACTGGCGGCGGCTTCCGCTTTTCGTGGCTGGACTTTCCTGCGGGCGACGACGCTGCTGGCGGCGGCTGCTTCGGGGACGGCAACGCCGTTGCGGCTGGCACGGCAGCGCGCGCGGCAGCGCGCGCCCGGCGCTTTTTGGGCAGGGTCCACCACAGCACGAGGTCCAGGCACGCAAACCCTGCCAAGCAGCACACCATGGAGAGCGCAAAGAGGACGTCTCTCAGGATGCGCAGCCAGAGTGGCAGCGGTGTCTCCAGTCGGGTCAGCTGGTCGAAGAGCACCTCAGCGTCCATTCTTTCGTCGGCGTAGTGGTCGTTGCAGACGGGGCCGGCGCAGCAGCATACGACCACTGGTCCCTCCTCGAAGGCAACGCAGTGGTTCGAGCCCCTCTTTTTCCGCTTCTTGGTCTTGGCGATGACGTCGGCGCAGGTGAAGGTGACCAGCTTCTGCGCGCCCGCGTCCGACTCGCACGCGGCGATGACGCCCTCTGCGCTGCCCTTCTTGTAGACGGTGACGCAGCGGTCGCCGTCCCTCGCGCACTTCTGCGGCACCGGCCGACGACGACGCTGCTTGACGCTTGGGAAGAGGACGCTACGCGACTTGGCGTCGAAGTCGCTGTAACAGAAGTTCTTCATGCGGCCTGACTGCCTCTTGACCACGGCGGTCCAACCACTTCTGGTGCAGGTGCCCGTGCAGCAGAATTTAAGACGATAGCTCTCCGTGGGAAGTAGACGCATATCTGGCTCACATTCTTTATTACAGAAGAATCTAGGAAGGATGTTCTCAGATGGATATTTTACTGTATATTGGCATCTAGAGCAGGTTTCGGCGTCTTGCCTGCAGTCGTAGTGCTCGTCCGTGGCGCGCTTTGTTCTTCTGCTGGTCGTGTTCGGACGTTCGACGGCGTAGCTGCCTTGTTTGAGACGAAGGCGCTGCTTTGCCGGCTGCAGTGGGACGTGGGCCGGGTCGTTGCAGCCGTCTCCGCGGCAGCACCAGCGCTCGGCGGCGCTCGCCGACGCGTCTGTTGGCGGGCTGTCAGTGACGGCGCAGAGCGACGCGTCGGAGCAGCCGAAGTCGAAGACGGCGTTGTTGTTGGAGGCGTTCGGCCGACGGCCGACGAAGCAGACGTCGTCGACGGCGTCGCAGGCGCGCTGTGGCAGTCGCGCGTGCACGCGTGCTGGCCGAAGAGCGTCCTTGCCGTGAAAGCAGCGCGTGCCGACCGCTGTCCGCACGAGCTGCAGCTGCAGCGCCAATCTCAGCCAAAGTTCAATTCTCATTCTGTTGGCGTATTTAGAGCAAGAACACTATGTGTATTTCAATAGAAAAGAAAATGGTGCCTACGTGTATCTGAGCAAAGACATGATGCGAACTGCGGTAGTGCAAGTATGCATGACAAAGAAAACACAAATCTTCAACTCTTCCAAAATAAAATTGTAGTTTGCATATTTGTATTTTTGTTGAATTAGCGTTGTCGTGTACGGTAGAGTTTCCTATCCTTAAAAGCATCCTCTATGTATCTATATTCAGCGTTTGGGGCGATTGACTACAATAGTGCTTTTGTTTTGCATATAGTAGGGTTGCATATATGCTTTGCCGTGCCGTGCTGAAGCAGGCGCGGCCGTCCCGTGGGCGACGTCGTTGAGCGCCGTGGCCTGCTGCTGGCGCCTCCGCTCGGTGTAGTCGCGCAGGCGCTCGTCCATTCTATCGGCGAAGTCGCGCCTCAGGAGTCAGGAGGCGCTCGTTGACGCGCACCTCCGCGTCGTCTCTGAGAAGGGCGGCCAGCACTCCTCTCATGTCGCGCTCCTGAACAACTGGTGCGTCACGGCTGGGCTGCGCCGCGACTACTGCAGTGTCAGCCATGTTCACCGCACCCGTCAGCAGTAGCGTACGCAGTTAAGGGCGGGGAGGGCTGGCGCCCTCCCATTGAGAATATGCTGAGTTCTTTTGCAACATTGTACATTACGCCCGGTTGAAATTCGCCTTCAAAAGGGCAGGGACAAGGGCGCAAGGGTAACTTCTGGTTGCGATGTCATGCTCAGTGACGATGGCAAAGCGGTGCTTTGCTGCGCGTGCTTGTTGAGCCAGCATGAGCCTAAGCTAAGCCTAAGCTAAGCCTGAACTACGCCTGAGCTGAGCCCAAGACCAAGTCGTAGCAAAGAATATTATTTCGGTGTGTATTTCTCCACTGTCCCTCCCAAGGCGGGTCTGCCTCCGGTGACACCTGGAATGGTGACACCTGGAAAGGGGAAAACGGATCTGGAAGGGGAAGGGGACGAGTCTGGAAGGGGACAAAGTAATTATTTGGGTGCGTTATAATCTACGCCTTCTTATTGTCTCTCTTGTCGCCTCTCGAAAGTTATTAGTGCTTTTTGTTCTCTCTGCTGTCGCCTCCCGAAAGTTATTAGTTCTAAACTATCAAACACAAAAACTATAGAATATTAGAATTCCATGCGAATTGAGGTGGCGGAAGGTGTGGTGCGCGACGGCTTGTGTGACACGAGATTCGGACACGGATTTAGCAGACGAACAACAACCTAACAAACGAATTAATAATCGCTTCACAGCCACTTCGCGCAACCTACATTTTAAAGCCTACAAATACACACCAAAGGCGCGAGCCAGTTTCTCGTGGTGGCTCAACAACAAGTTGCCCTTAGTGTTGGAGATGTCGAGCAATTTGTTGTGGAAATACAAGTAGCGAGACATGACACAGCTACCTATATCTACAACGGATGACCATGTCTCGCATGGCCGTCGTGTAGCGCTGCTCATTCTGCTGCCAATATGCGTACCGCTCCCGGTGGACCAGCACGAGGTCTTCGGGCGCCGCTGTCGACGTCGGCAACCGCAGCTCAACGGAGCAGCAAAACAGTGCTTCGCGAGGCATGCTCACTGCATATTTTTGGCTGGGAAGCGGTTGTTGATAACCATTGGGTGTGGGCGCTGGGTCCAGCAGCCGATGAGGCCGAGGTCCGGCCCGACAACCTTGCAGGTCAGGTGTACGGCGGCCTCTTGTCCTTCTTGGCGTTCACCTGGTTCATGCTGTTGCCACCAACCACGCAGATGCGCTTGAAGCTGCTCAGCATGTTCTCGTCCGCTAAACAGCACACCACCATGTGTGTCACGCTCCAATCCAGGGATACACTACCCATTTGGCCGTGGGGTGGATGGAGGGAGATTGGCCCATCAATTACGCAATAGCACGCATAAGGAAAAAAGGAGGGCTGCGGGTCGTGTACGTGATTGACAGAAAAACACTGGCAAACAACCGGGGAAGACGAGCAGACAGCATTCTCCCTTCTGTTTCTTGTCGGGTTGTGCGTGCCGCACAAAGTCGCCAATGGAGACCGCCTCAAGCAGCTTGTTCGATTTGCATCATCCACCTTTCTTGTAGAAACTTCGCGAGCAAGATTCGACTCGACAATCACTGCGATAAAAAGACGCACCGGTGTTGCGCTCGGCGGCCGAGCGGTGTGAACGTCGGCGATGAGGCTCTCGGCTCGCTCGACCGTCAGCGGCGGCTTCTCGGCGCTGTCGCCCTCTAGCGTCTCGTGCATCACCTACAAAAAGACGCCGAAAATTGGTCAGAAGCGCGCGCGATTGAGAGAGCGAGTAGACAGACGCGCCTGCGTGTCGAAGAACGCCTCTAGCGCGGCCATGGCGTCGCCGCTCGCGGACGTCTGGCGTGCCGAAGGGGCCAAAGAGGCAGAAGAAGAGTAATATCTTTTGTGGGGCGAAAAGGAGGAGGGCATACACGATAGCGTACCAAAATAATTACGCAAAGTTCTGTCCCCTTCCAGACTCGTCCCCTTCCCCTTCCAGATCCGTTTTCCCCATTTCTAAGTGAATTGGTTCCTAGTCGTTGTGGAGCGGACAAGTCATTACGCTTCTATTTTTTAATGTAGCAGAGATCGAATCGAAACGTTGCCTGTTGCCGCAACGCGTATGGCGAGTGCATATGGTAGTGGCGTGGCGCGCGCTGGAGGCGCGCGCCGACTCTCAATCGTTCTCTCGTTGCTAGCTCAACAAAGGACCAAAGCGGCTTGTACATAGCTGTGGGCGATTAGGCCATCTTCCCGTCTCCTCCGTCCTGAATGCCGTCGATGAGGTCCGCTGATCCCTCTGCTGATGTGGCCGTGCTGCGGAGAGAGGTCGACTTCCGGTGGATGCGTCATCAGCCTGCCGAGGAGGACGCCTCGGACGGTGGCGGCCTCTTTCTAGACGGTCAGTGCAGCCTGGCCAGCGTCGACGAACCCTTCGACAAGTACTACGTCGTCGGAGAACAGCTCGGCAGGTGCGTGCAGTGCACAACTCCATTCTACGTTGCATGGCAGCGTTCATTCGGCGGCTCCACAAGCCCCATTTCCTTTCCTGCGAGCTAGAGTATACCCAGTAAGCCGGCGGTGATTGGTGTCACGCGAGCTCCGTCAAACAGCCTGGCTTGTGGTGCCGCTCAGGTAGTCGCCAGACACGCGGAGTGCATGTGCGAGCTGGTGCTTCTGCCGGTCCCCCCCCCCCCCCCGTGCAGTGTCTTCTTGGGATAGATATGGAATGGGGATCGATCGAGCAACAGGGTTGCACAATTTAAAAAAAATTTTTTTTTTTAAAAAAAAAGTTGGATTTTTTTTTTTAAATTAAAAAAAAAATTTCTCTGTTTTTGGGTAAAATTTAGCTTTTGAGTGGCGAAAAGGCGTTTAAATGGTGTTTGGATGGTACAATTAGGCGTTATTCATGCATAAACTTGCTTATTAGCACCAAAACTAAGCTCTTTTGGGGTTCCCAACTGGTTCCCAACATAGTGCGATACCGTACACGACCATTTAGAGGCAGCGGCTTTGTCACCATTTGACTAGAACGATGCTAAATATGCTTCTAAAGGCTTTAGGGAAGCACTAGTACTTGTGTTTGACACTCTAATAGGCTAAAAGTATCTTATAGTACAGGCATTTGGCACCAATGATGGCTCCTAAGTCAATTTAAAAAAAAAATTTTTTTTTTTAAAAAAAAAATTTTTTTTTTAATTTAAAAAAAAAACTTGAAATATTTTTTTTTATGCAACCCTGTCGAGCAATGACACTATTCGGTTCGCCCTATGGTGCGTCAAGGTCAGCAGAAGCGGCGCGTCGCCAGGACGATTGACCGATCGCCTTTTCGGGCGACACCTCTGTTGACGCCGCAGAGCTTTGCTTGCTAACCGCACCGCCATCATAGGCGCGTCGTTCGTCCGTTTAGTGGGGGACGGCAAATAGCGGGCGGAAGAACGCCGGCTGTCTGCGCACTTCGCCGTGTCGTCAGCACCGCACCGTTTAGTATGTATGCGCGCAACTGAGTGCCGCTGCTGCCTGGTCCGTCCATCCGTCCCAATTGTTGTGTGGCTCGCCTCGGTCGGCGTCCGCCCGTCCGCCCCCTCTCGCGACGCCGCCCTCTGATGGACTTAGGAGGGCGACGCGCGTCTGCTTCGGGTAGTGGGACGAGGCGGGGACGGGCGACATTGGTTGGTTGGGGGGGGGGGTGTCTCATGAGCGGATCAATTGACGACGACAGCGGAGAGAGAAAGCCGCGCAGGTGTGCGTGTGCTGCATCTTGAGGAGTTGCTGGCGCGTCGCTCGTTGCAGCGGCCAGTTCGCGGTGGTGCGCCGTTGCCGGCACCGCGTGACGAGCGTCGACTACGCGGCGAAGTTCGTCAAGAAGCGCCGGTTCGCCGGCTCGCGGCGGGGCGCGAGGCGCGCCGACGTCGAGCGCGAGATCGCCCTGCTCCGCGCCGCCGCCGGCCACGAGAACGTCGTCTCCCTCTTCGAGGTCTACGAGACGCCCCTCGAAGTCGTACTCGTACTCGAACTGTGAGCGCCTCCTCTCTCTCTCTCTCCTCTCTCTCTCCTCTCTCGCCGCGAGTACTACGCATTATGCATGTCCGTCGCCGCGCAGGGTGTCGGGTGGCGAGCTGTTCGACCACGTCTGCGCGCGCGAGTGCATCTCCGAGTTCGAGGCGGCCACCTTCATCGGCCAGATCTTGCGCGGCCTGGGGCACCTACACTCGAAGCACGTCGTCCACTTGGACCTGAAGGTCCGTCCGCCTCAAGACCTTCTTCGTCGAACAGACGATAAAAAAGCGGAGCGCTTGCAGCCGGAGAACGTTATGCTGCTGACGCAACAAGACTGTCGGGTGAAGCTGATCGACTTCGGCTTGTCGAGGCGGATTCTACCGGGCCAAGTGGTGCGCGACATGATCGGCACTCCCGAGTTTGTCGGTGAGCGCCGAGGTGGATTCGACTAGCCTCCCCGCGCACGCGCGCCGCTATCTTCTAGCTCCGGAAATCGTCAGCTATGAGCCGCTGTCGACCGCCACGGACATGTGGGCTCTGGGCGTCGTCACGTACATTCTGTGAGTGGTCCGTGTCGCCCGCTTTTTGATGGACGGGACGCTGCGCGCCTGTTCAGACTGAGCGGCGCCTCGCCCTTCCTGGGCGCCACTCGCGACCACACGTTCGCCAACATCGCGTCGGTGACCTACTCTTTCGAGCCCGAATACTTCGGTGGCACGTCCGAGCTGGCGAAGGACTTCGTTCGCAAGCTGCTCGTCAAAGATCCCAGGTGGGCTGGCGTCGGCCGACCGCGGCGAGGGACAAGGGACGAGTTTTCAGGAGGCGCCTCACGGTCGCGCAGTGCTTGGACCATCCTTGGATTGCCGGGGTGAGTGTCGTCGTCGCCCGTATGCTCTGCCCTTAGTCGTAATGGCTTGCTAAGACGGCATGTGGATGATCCCCCTCCCACCCAAACAGGGTTGTCCTTGTGT
>JASAMY010002535.1:0-35000 GCA_030248085.1 Paralinhomoeus sp. GSCO2_6 | reverse complement strand
TTAATACGTGTGTACAAGTACCATACATCATGGTAAGTCATCAGCGAAGTCCCCAAAGCTTCGAAATCGGTACATAAGGAAGGCTGAGTGGAGTAGAGCTGTGCAAGCACTGCAGTAAGCACAAACAGACAGGTGGGCTCCTCAGGTATGCGTGTGGGCGTGCGTGCGAAGACGTCTGTGTGTGTACAGTACAGTACAGTCACTGCTCAAACAGTAGACACCTTAGGCTTGCGTGCTAAAGTGACTCACTTTATTTGATGGATGTAATACAGTGGCGTGGCTCATCTCTGCAAGTTTCTTACAACTACGACGCAACTTATGTTACGATTACGACTACGACCGTTTTTTTAAAATTTTAAGAAACAGGCAACGACGTTTTTAACAAAAAAAAGGTGTTTTATTGTTAAAAAACGTTGTAAAAAAACGTGCCCAACTCTATTGGGGATACACGCGTGCAGCAAGACGCTTCTAACGAAGACCTCCCTACCTATATAAGGGAGCACAGTCAGTTGTACTCGCGTCAGTGTGGCCGAGTTTGTTATTGCGCTGGCCTGGCACAGGCACCCTATACGAAGGTCGTGGGTTCGATTCCTGCCACTGGATGTACCGTTCGCTCTTCGCGGGGTTATTGCTCCCACATTCTCAATTAGACACCAGTCTGCACAGCAGCAGAGACCTACAGGTCGCAGTCTAGGCAGTCAACAAGGTGTCAACTTCACCGTGTCGCAGCGCCGTCTTCTGCTCGCCTGCATGAGCAACGGGGCGCTGTTCTGCGCGCTCTCCGCTACCTACTTCTTCGGCGAGCTCAAGACCAAGTGGGAGCTGCTGCTGCTGCTCAACGTGCCCATGCTCGTCAACGTCTTCAGCAACGCCGCGCTTCTGCTGCTCTTCAGCAGCTCGCTCAGAGAGGAGGTCAGACGTGCTGCCCTTGGGCTTGCTCGATGCTCGTGCTAGAAGTCGGTTCTTCCCTTTGGGGGCACCCCGAACATTGAAAGTCAGCAAGTAGCTAGATGGCCTCTCCTCATACCGTAAGTCCTCCAATAGCTCACTGGTGCACTATTCTTTCAACCTTGCCCCACCCTTTACGGTAACTGGCGCAGCACGTCCTCGCAGTGGAGTTGTCCCAAAGTCCACTGCACGAAGCGCGAGCACTGTGAGCGCACGCCGTTGTCGTATGACAGACGCGTTTGTGTCTCTCGTTTCACCGATCTCGTATACATTGCATCATAGTCATCATGACTGTACGAAGGCCACAGTATACTACATCATCATTGCTAGTATCAGTGGTACACCTTGTGGTTTTGCTTGGTTTTCCATGCGTCAGTCTCACGGTGCATACGAAAGCGCATTTCAGGTATTGAAAATCATTGGTTGGAAGCGCAACTGACGACCGCACGGTCATGCGAGAGACCAGTTGGATGATGTCCGATGGACCGATGTCAGAGGAAGAAGGACACTGGACATTTCCCATTTGTGTGCGATTGCTCGAAAACGCGTGTGATTGACCCAGAGAATTGGTCATATAGGAAGTGCACGTTCCGTACTTGGGGACTCAAGTGGTCTACTAGCGTGAAGGACCAGAGACATCAACGCGTCCATCACTGACCCAGACATCCACAGATACACAACGCCAACAACATGTCACTTTGATTCCAACTCAAAATGTGCCTAAGAATGTGTCCTTTGATACCTAGGTACTTTGGTCTCACAGAGTCGTCGTCTGGTCTTTTCTCGTCCAACCGAGGATTTTCAGGACCTTGAAAGCGACGCGTCTCAATATTGAAACGACAGCAGACACACGTTCTACTGTTTCAACAGGGACGTTGCACCTACATAACAGCGGCTGACTGCTGAGTGCTGAGCATGTACTTGCCCATACCTTGTCGATTCAAGCATTACCTGCCTCAATGCCTACATAGGTACACGTATCGACGATTCTTGATGGAACCACTAGATCGAGGACTTCCATGTCAATGGATTTTCTCGTGCCATCGCTGTCCTGGATTACCGATGGGTTCTTCCGAATATCGTTGGCCAACTATATGCGGCTCTAGATGGGAAGGCGTCATGGAGATGGGTAAGCTATATGGGCCATTGACGGCCTCCTAGCGTCGCCCCAAACCAACAACAACAACAACAACAACACCGGTGCAGGGTCGATTCAATGGGTCCTTCCTTATGCAGTGATAGGCGGGGCCTGCACAGCTGCTCAACCGACTCACCCACCTCGGCTCTGAGGGTGCTGCTGAACAGCAGAATGAGCGTGGCGTTGCTGAAGCAGTTGAGCACCATGGGCACGTCGAAGAGCAGCAGGACGTCCCACTTGCTGGTCAGCACGTCGAAGAAGTAGAAGACGTCGAGCACGACGAAGAACGTGCCGTTGGTCAGACAGGCGAGCAGCAGACGGCGCTGAGTCGTCGTGAAGTTTACGCCCTGCTGACTGCCTAGAGAAATCAATCACAAATCAATCTATGGAATCAGGCAGTCCAAGCTGCCTAGAGAAACTTGTCGTTGTTGTTGGATTAAGGGCAACGCTAGGAGGTCGTCAATCTAGGAGCCCGGAGGTCTGGCAACGCTAACTTTTGTAGTGCGCTATTGCTTACCGATTCCAGAGGTCCTCAAAGCTGACTTTGAATGTGCACCTTTGGGACTTCGGAACAGCATTTTTGCTGCGTTTGTGAAAACCCGACCCGCACGTACGGTGTATGTACCTCTCACCGCAATACGTACCTGTAAACAACTTTCTGTGCTGCGGCGAGGCGCAGACGAACAGAAAGAGCGTCACGTAGATTCCCGTGGTTGCCGCAAAGAAGAACAAATTGGCGACTGCCGCGACGGATTTTGCACCGCTCTCCTCGTAGTGACTTGCGTTGAGGGGCCCCGCTGCGTAGAACGAAGGTATGAGAACGACGCTCGTGCCGTCGCACAACCAGCTTTCGTAAATACCCACGAATATGGCGATCGCATAAACTGGAGCCGAGTTGTGGAATCGACTCATATTAGTTTCGTATTTATTTTTTTGGAGGTTTGAGACCGAAGTCTCAGGCGAGAGGGGAACCCATAGGTCCTTGGTTACCTCTGCCGACAAGACCGATTGTCTCAGTGAAAACAGCGATCAGGGGGCACAGTTTTGGCGTGAGCCCCTTGCCCAAGGGGGTTACTGTTATTGGCAGTCTTGCCACGCTGAGGATTGAACTCCGCACCTTGCGGTTTAGAGCCAACGCCTTAGCCCAACTGCGCAAACAGACGCCGTGTTAATTTCATGTTACCTGTACATTAAGCCACCCCTGGGCAGCGTATGGCCTATAGAGTGGTAGAGAATCGGCCTCTTGAGCGCACCGTTCTCGCTATGATTATTCTTGAAGGATCTACTTGAAGGATCGAGGACTTCCTTCTCAATGGATTTTCTCGTGCCGTCGCTGCCCTTGATTACAGATGGCGTTCTTCCGATTGTCTTTGGCTAATTACGCGGCTCTAGACGGGAAGGCGTCATGGAGATGGGTATGCTATAGGAGCCATTGAGTTGCCTCCAAACCCAACGAATTTACCCGATTTACGCTTGCATTTGCTTTCCTCAACCCGGCCACCGGCAGCGCACGAGCAGAGCGTCACACTCCTCGTAAAGATCTGCTCGATCTTCCTCGTGTAAAAGACGAGTGCGCAGAACCTGTTCGCCGCGATCAGCGCGTAGTGGCCGATCAGGCCCACCCAGGCCCAGGCCGTCCACACGCTCGTGAGCCACGGTGACAATCTATAGGGCCAGTCGCTCCAGTGGTGCGTGGCGATCGAGACGCCCAAAGCGAAGAACAGGCCGATCAGCGAGATCTCCGCGACTGCGCTGCTGAGGAAGATGAAAAAGGTCGGTTGAGCTTTCGACAGACGCCACAAGGCGGTGACGGTAGGAATGTAGACGGCGGAGCAGAGGGCGCACAAGAGACACAGCGCCACGCCCACCAAGAGGTCCTCCAAGACTTCTTGCTCCAGAGAAACAGGTAAGCCAGAGGCTGTCGCGTTTGTCATTTTCTGGCAATCTTAAAACGAGACACGAACTGTGCACTCCTGCACAGTGCAATCAATGTATGTACGGCATAAATTCTCGGATAAACTTTCAGCCTTTTCTCTCCTGAAAGTGGTGTTGGAGTCGGGGGGGGGGGGTACTATTAGAGAAGGGTACACTATTGGAGGCTCTGGATCTGACAGCCCCTCCAAAATTTCCGCTGGAGTACAAGTAATTCGACCGGAAAAATCTCACATCGTATAATTTGGAGTGACTGTGTTGAAGTACCCTGTGTAAAGCTGGACTAGCGTAGAAAGCCTAACTGCATACCCCTAGCTTAGTCAGTTTCTCAGGGAATCACAGGTTCAGAAGTGCAGATTGTACTGGGTATCTTGCTATTATTATCCTGCTGCCATCCGTAGAGGGCAGCAACCTTCCCACGGATATTAATTGGACTGATACAGCGCATGGTGTGTTGCATAACCAAGAAGAGCGAGTTAGACAGACGCACGCAAAACCGCAGAGGGACCACTAAACAGGTTTCGCTAATGATGGTTTTTTATAGGAAAGAGTGCGGCGTTGATTCGCAGAGGAAATCATTAGCTACATACCTCTCGTTTGCAAGGACGAATCCAAGCACGTTACCGTCCTGGAATTTTTGCGACTTTTATACTCATCACTGAGATTTTGAGTAGTGCAATATGAAGTGCAGACAGAGTTCGGAGCTGCTGTTACCTGCTCTGCTACTATTCCCTGTTCTGTCACACATTCTGGAACATACATTGTAATACGCAGGTTTTGACAGGTTTTTTGAGACTAGCTCGAAAAACTACACCCAGTCACTGACTACTCAAGCGGTGCGTTGTCAAAGAATGAGTAAATCATCTTGAATGCCTCGGGTTTCTTCCAGCCTGGCAGGAAGTGGCCAGTGCCCTGAAAGCAACCTCTCAGTGTATATAGCTTCGTAACCGTTGTACACTGTTACTGTACTTGCTGTACTAGGTACAATGCTAATGCACGGTTAGATCAGATACACATGGCACAACGCGTACACGTTGACATAGATCTTGATGACATACTTTATAATACTGTACATGTAGGTAGGTACCTCTATTGACACTGTACATTTAGGTATGCACCTTGACTGTCACAAAGTCGAGCCCCTGATATCGTGTTATCGTTCCAGCGATCTGGCCGTTGTAGTGCCACATTTTCTTAGCTCGCAGAAGCTGAACACATTTGCACCTTCCGTGCGTGCGTGCGTGCGTCGTGCGTGCGCGCGTGCGTGGGTGCGTCCGTGCGTGGATGCGTCCGTGCGTGCGTGCGTGCGTGCGTGTGTGCGTTCGTGCGTGCGTGGGTTGGTGCGTGGGTGCGTGCGTGCGTGCGTGCGTGCGCTCGTGCGTGCGTGCGTGCGTGCGTGCGTGCGTGCGTGCGTGCGTGCGTGCGTGCGTGCGTGCGTGCGTGCGTGCGTGCGTGCGTGCGTGCGTGCGTGCGTGCGTGCGTGCGTGCGTGCGTGCGTGCGTGCGTGCGTGCGTGCGTGCGTGCGTGCGTGCGTGCGTGCGTGCGTGCGTGCGTGCGTGCGTGCGTGCGTGCGTGCGTGCGTGCGTGCGTGCGTGCGTGCGTGCGTGCGTGCGTGCGTGCGTGCGTGCGTGCGTGCGTGCGTGCGTGCGTGCGTGCGTGCGTGCGTGCGTGCGTGCGTGCGTGCGTGCGTGCGTGCGTGCGTGGACTGACCGGAAGTCCAAGTCCTTGAGCATACTTCTGTCCCATGAGAAAGTTGCAGGCAATATCGGTGTCACCATAGTAGAGCATCACCCTAACCCCAGCCGCTAACACTTGTCTCAAGAAGGGTGTGATATCCCGGACCTTCCGATGATACAGGCCGGGCTTTTCAGCATTGATCGTGTAGTTCTCGAGAGTTTCAGGGTCAGTGATTGACTCGAGTTGCTCCGAGCCAGTTAGTTTGGGACTAAAAAAAGGAAGGTGCAAATGAATGCAAATTTTATTATCATTTTTTTTGTAACAATGGAATCGCACTATCAACGTGTCAATAATGGCAAGCAGACTGCCACGCAGGGCGATTTAGTTTGTAGTTTGTTTGCTTGTGTGTGGTCCGCGTCTATGATGATCGCGGGGCCTCTCTCTCTCTCTCTGGTCACCATAGACCACTGCTAGCGAGAGATGAGACCCAGTCAGCCCGATCCTGGGGGCCCTGGCTCCCCAAACCTGCAGTCGATCCAGTACTGGCCAAAGTTTGGCGCCACGTGCAGAGCATTCTTGACTGCAGCTTCGTTTAGATAGAGCGTCTCAGCTGTCGTGTTTGAGCAGGCGCTGCCACCAATGAACGGGGGAAGCTCTGTCGATTGAGACGGCTAAAATGACTAAAAGGCTATAAAGCAGTGGCGTAGCCAGAACTTGATTTCGGGGGAGGGGGGGGGGAGTCCAATTTCGGTCAAATACTCTATTTTGCAACATGGGGTACCCTGTCGAATTTTTTTGGACATTGCGCCATTTCGGCTGGGGAAGCTTTAGACACTCTCGCATCCAATCTGTTTACACGCTTTGCGCTCGTTTGTCTGACTACATGCACACCAAAACGTTAGCAATGTTGTCAAAACGGTCGATTTCCGTGCTCAAAATAGCGCCGCAGGCAATTTTTTTAGAGTAGCGTAACGAACTTTAACGTTTTTTAATGCAAAACAATGCGCCGCAGGCGAAAATTTGGCTCTTTAGTGTCGTTTTCATCATTATTTGCATTGAAATTGAGAAAAATGCCGATATTGGCACATTGCAACAGAGGGTACCAAGTTAAAAAATTTTGGCTTCAGAGAATTTCGGGGGGGGGGGGGGCTTCCCCCTCGCCCCCCCCTTGGCTGCGCCATTGCTATAAAGGATTCCTTATGGAGAACAACAAATGAAACTACTGTTGATTTTCGGTGAGAATCACGACAGGTGCGCAATGCTGCCATTCACTACCCCCTCCAAATTTTAATCAACTTGAAATCCGTCCAATTTTTTTGTACTGATCTATAGACTCTTTCACGATGTCTTCGTTGCCATTACAATGTAAAACCTGAAGAAATTTACACGCCTCCCGTAGCATCTGCAGTTGCGAGCGCCTTTTCTCAAACAAATTTCTCCAAATCTTCCTCTTTGTGCCAAGTGGAGCCAACCCATTGACCATGGCGAGGTACTTGTGAGATGGAGGCAAGAGGGGCTCCAGATTGTCGCAGGTTCTGTAGATGTCGTACGTTTGCAAGGCGACAGGGCCTTCTAGAATCTTTGAAATCTGTAAGTAGAGTAGAATGGCTGTGTGAGCACTACACAAAAAGTTGCTATTCAAGCTGCCACACACAGTTTTCCAGAGAGTGCCTTCTAAAGGGTGTTTTTTTTAAATTATCACATTTCTTTTTTGAATAACTTTCGTTTCCTTTTTCGGATTGCTATGAAATTTGGAACACTTATACTCAAGACTTTGGGATTTTGTCTGAAAAAAGAATCGTCGAATTCGGTTGAGGATTCCAAGAGTTATGGCGCTCCAAATCAAATGTCGCTTTTTGGTCAGATTTTACAAACTAAACCGTTTGTATCGTAACTATCCAGTACTGTATGGCAAATTTCAAACGCCAAACTTTTCTTTTGGCTGGCGCAGCTCGTCTAATACGGTCGGCGAACAGTATTCTCTGCTGCTGCTCGACTGAAACCGCCCCCTCTCCATCCGCCCTCCCCCACTCCATACCAACCCATGGCCCAGGTTGTTCGCCATGTGAAATCTGCTCAAAAAGCGACATCTGATTTGGAGTGCCATAACTCACGGAATCCTCAACCGAATTCGACGATTCTTTTTTCAGACAAAATCCCAAAGTCTTGAGTATAAGTGTTCCAACTTTCATAACCATCCGACAAAAGAAACAAAAGTTATTCAAAAAAGAAATGTGATAATTTAAAAAAAACACCCTATAGAAAGAAAGAGACTGCACAGTGCACAGGCGTAGTGGTAGAGAATCAGCCTCTTGCGCGCACGGCTCTGGGTTTCGACTCTTGATCAATCCACTAGATCGAGGACTCCTCTCTCAATGGATATTCTCGTGCCGTCGCTGCCCTACCTAGATTACAGATGGCGTTCTTCCAAATGTCCTTCACCGCAAAAAGGCAAGCCTAGACTGCGCAGTCTTTTTCTTCCTTCTGATTCACACGGATTTACATGGATACCGTACACTACAGAGTACCGTACAGTACCGTTTGCTGACAGTAGGCGCTCTGTACTTCGTGGAACCGACACTCCGCCGTGCAGCCACGGCAACAGGCGCCCCGCAGCGTCTGCCACTGACTGAAAGTGCTTTCCGAGTTTTCTCTTCGCCTTGAGGAATTTTTTTTCCCGTTTTTGAATCTTGTCTAGCATAGTGAAGAAATTTTTCAGTGATATCTAGCACATCCACCTACCCCTCCCCTCCCCCTTCAATGGTGGTGAATGGACAATTCAAGATTTAGCTACAGTGTACATCTCTACACTGCACACAAGACAGCATTAAAATTTTTCCACTGCTTGCATAATTCAGTCTAGGCTCTAGGTAGCAATTCTCCATTGTTCTGACGATGGGTACGGTAAACGAATGCAACTTACAGTTACATCGCGTTACATCGCGTTGTGATTAACGACACACCATAACATGCGCACATTGTATTGTACTGTAATTATGATAGGTACACTTCGTTTCAAAATACTCACTTCTCATCCACAAAGCCATGGTAGTACATGAACTGAACGAGCGTGTCTGTGTTCAAGTCAAAAGATAACATTCCATTGCCAATGGCAATTCCCTAAAATATAAGAAGAAGTGTAGTTGATCAACGTATAAACGTTGTTCGTACAACTTTAGCACAATGGTAGGCATTTTCCGCCAATAAGCTAGCAAGGAGAACATTGCAACAGTCGCGTATGACGTGTAAACTCTTTCTTTCCAAAATCTTTTTTTTTATTATTTTTTTATTTAACTGTAAGCATTGCAGTGACATCCCAAAAATCTCGTGATCTGGTGACTGTGGGCATTTATTCTGTTTCAAAGTTTTCCAACATTTAAATGTGTTTCAATCCCATTTAAATAAAGCTAAAAAAATAACTGCCTAGGTATACTGACGAAGCAAATTAGGTACCTTCAAAATGTACATTATACCTTTAGATTGATGGGAAACTCTCGCTGTCCATTAATGATCTCCACGGCAAACATAGGCGTGTAGATTCCGCAGTAGGACTCTCCTGTCAGATAAAAATCATTGCTTCGAAATTGTGGATATTTGTTGAAGAAGTCTTTTAGAGCCACGTAATTGCTTTTGGCCACCTGCAAGGAGCATAAGTGTGCTCTTAAAAGGTTTTGGCAATTCTTAAATCGCATTTTTTAATTTTCAATTTAAAGATAAATAAGCAGCCGCGCGTTTTGCGTAAATAAAACAATGCGCAAAAATAAAAGCTCAGAAGATACAGTAACCAACCCAGTAGTCGTCAATCTCAAAGTCGACTGGCCCATCAACGTATGAATAGCCAGTGAACACTGGCGATTCGATGAACAGGACATTAGCGCGCTAAACGATGGCAAAATCTAAGCACTGTATTTTTCTCAGCATCCAAAAAATCCAAAATTATTCAGTGGACTGCGTCGGAATTGGAATGGGGAAATTCAGTTTGTGTGGTACAAGTAATGGTGGTACCGGGATGTTCAATTCGATTCGACGAATTTGCTTTTTGCAATTGGCTCGTTGTATGCAAGGTCACTCATGGACACATGGCCATGCCATGCGCTGATTGTTAATGTCACGGTTTCAAAAATAAAGTTTTGCTTCACATAAACGCGCCATACTTTTAATCGGACCATTTGAAAGGGGAATTCGTCAAGGCGAACACAATTTTCCTGACGAAATACCAAAGTTTGCATTGCATACCATGCATGTGGTCTACTCGATTAGATTGGATTGTCGGAATTGTATAGACAAAACGGCAACAATGCAACCAAACCTTGTTCCAGGAATACTCGTTTATGCGCACTGTCTTGCCATCCGGGTTCGCGAAGAAGGGACCCAGCTCAGTCAGAAATCCATCGAGCGAACTACATCCTGGGCCGCCGTTCATCCAAATAATCATGGGGTCCTTTTGTGGATCGCTTTGTGACTCTGTGAACCTAAAGTTCTTGCGTGCGTGCTGGTGCGTGCGTGCCAGTGCGTGCGTGCATGCGTGCGTGCGTATGTGCCGGTGCGTGCGTGCGTGCGTGCGTGCGTGCGTGCGTGCGTGCGTGCGTGCGTGCGTGCGTGCGTGCGTGCGTGCGTGCGTGCGTGCGTGCGTGCCAGTAAAAGATCCGCTGGTTCCTCGAGGCGTCGAGATAGCCGGCGTACTGCTTGAAGTGGACCTCCTCACTCAAGCCCGGCAGCGAAGTGATCTCATCCGATTTCCTCAGCGTGCAGAGATGCGCCGACACGGCGCAGACAAAACGCCACTGGGGGTTTTCGCCTGTCACGCCGCCGAGAGGGTTTGAAAGCTTTCGACTCGAAATTTCAAGGGGCTTCAAAAGAACTAGCAGAACCGCGAGACTCGTACTGCATGAGACAATCGCCTTGTTTGCGCTAGACATGGTCCGCAACACCAACGGTGCCTAAACTATACGAAACCAAACCTCGCTAGCGTGTGGGGTGCGCGTAAAGATAACACGATTGCGCGAAGTGTGGCAAGCTAGCACCCGACTCTTTCTGCTAGTACGGACGCGGTGTGTGTCACGCTCAGCTTTTGCTCTTTGTCAGCGAATACATAAGTCATGCTACAACATTCGCACGAATTTTGTAGGCAGTGCAAGACACAGACGTACATGTGTGTCACATTTTGTTTGAATGGCTCCGATGAGTTGGTTGCATTTTTCAGAGTTTCCTAGCGAACGACCTGACTCGAAGGGAATGCCAGGTGCCACCATGTCATCATAACCTAGGTACATATACCCCACGGAGGCGGCGCGGTGTTGGGTCGGTCTAAAAGTTTTGTCAGCCACTTGTACACCGGTAGGTACTACTGTGTGGGCCATTTGTCCAGCGCCGTTCGTCATTTGGCCAGTGAGGAACTGAAGGAAACCGTCCATGAAATCCTGCGAGAGAACTGGTCAATCAATGACCATCCGCTGGCGAAGTTGAAGCATGAGGCTGTCACTTCAAGATTGCGTTGCTGTTTCTCTTGGGTCAGCGAGTATCCGTAACAATCCCTCCAAAATCATGCAAATCGGTCTATTAGCGCACGGGTCATGCGCCAACAATGCGAGCATGTCGTGCGCAAGCCTAAGAAATCGAGGCTGCAAGAGCCCGTCAGGCCCGTTCTCGTGTAGCTGTGCAGTCTGAATGGGAGCTCCCTCATGGAAGAGACGGTAGCAGTGGTCCAGGTGGCCACCAGAGCGCGGCACTTTCGGCGCAGCCGTGACGAGCTCAGCAGCATGAAGTAGGGGTTGGAGACGCAGCTAAGCTGAAAAGCGTGCGGTCTACGCATAGATGCAGGTACAGGTTCCAAAACAAGTGAGCCGTACCGTGAGAAAAAGTTGTCCGAGGAATACGGGAAGCAGGCGGTCGTCAAAGAGGTGGAACCGGTCGCGGTGCACCGCGTGGCCCACCAAAATGGCAACGACGACTCCAATAACGACCGCGTTCACGCCCACCACCGAGGTGCCGTACAACAGCAGCGATCTCTCGGCCGCGTATCGCCTGCGTCCCATCTGAATGCGTGCAAGTCCTCGTCCGTCCGTCCGTCCGTCTGTCCGTCCGTCCGTCCGTCCGTCCATCCGTCCGTCCGTCCGTCCGTCCGTCCGTCCGTCCGTCCGTCCGTCCGTCCGTCCGTCCGTCCGTCCGTCCGTCCGTCCGTGGGTCCACACCACCTTGCTGGCGTGTCGTCGCAGTCCTGCCGCGCACGCAGCGTAGAGCAGGACGTTGGCAAGCGTCGCACCGACCAGCAGCAGGAAGTAGACGAGGACGTTGAGCGTGCCCAGACGGTGCCTCACGCAGCCGACGGCCGGCGTCACCTGCTCCTGCCCGCGAACGTAAAAGCGGACGTGAAAATCGGAAGCCATGATCAAGGCGTCGATCGCAAAGGCCGACCACGTGATCAGGACCAGCGACCGCGACAGCCGCATTCCCCCCTGAAACCTTGTGGATTTTAACATTTTGAAGCCCTCATCCTCCTTCAAGATCTTGAAAAAATTGACTCCGGACGACTATTAAAGGACTACGGTACATGTACAAGGCATAGGCAATGCAGAGGTGACCCCTCGGTAAAAGTTGTCTTACCACGTGGCTCCAGTCGCCATTGAACACTCTCTGGTAGCGGTTAATGGCAAGTGACAGTGTCGCCAGGACTTGAGCAAACAGCGAGCCGCCGCACAATCCCATGAGCGGCTGGGCCAACCTGCCGTCCAGCAGCAAGTAGGTTTCGCTGAGAAGGTCTTTTTGAGCTTAGAATTCGTAAAATTAGCCCCCGCCTTATTTAGTCCTTCAATAATTACACCCGCATAACTTGCGACTGCTTGCGCAGTTGGACTAAGGCGTTGGTTCCAAACCGCAAGGTGCGAAGTTCAATCCTCAGCGTGGCAAGACTGGCAATAACAGCACCCCCTTGGGCAACGGGCTAACGCAGAACTGTGCCCCCTGAGCACAGTTCTCATTAAGTCGATCGGTCTTGTAGAAGGCAGAGGCAACCAAGGACCCATATCCCCCTCTCGCCTGAGACTTCGGTCTCTAAACCTCAAAAAAAAAACAAAAAAAAATCAGGTCGCTCACGTCAGCCAGTTTCTGTATCGAAAGCCGTAGAAGAGTTGGACTGAGAGCAGCGCCGCGCAGTCGGCGACGGCCAACGAGACGCAGAGCGACAGGAAGCTCTTGGGGAAGGCGCGCTCGCGGACGCTGATGTAGACGACGAACAGGTAGAAGGGCGTCCCCGCCAGCTGCGCCCAGTCCTGGCTACGCAGCATCCAGCAGAGCGGCCCGCACGCGCTGCTGGCATTAGCGCTAGGCGTGCGGTTGCCGTCCATGCCTCACTCAATTGGATCGACAGAGACAGAGCCAGGGCAATTCGAGCCGCGTCGCCGGCGCGCTGGCGTCTTAATGAAAAATGTTCTGCTCCAGGGTAATCAGTCTAAGCCTCAGCCTAGACGGAAAATGGCGAAGGTTGCTGTCTACTGCACCTCAACCGGTAATTGGTCGCACCCGACACAGCAAATCGCCATACGCCACAGCCAATTATGTACGTACAGTGTGATGACAGACAGCGAGCGCATGCTCGACAAAAAATGACTCTGCAGGAAGCTAGTCTCTTGCGGTCCGTCCGTTCCCGAGCAAATTGTGCCACGGATCAGTCCAGTGTTGGAATTTTTGTTGTTATTGCGGTATTTTTTTGTTTCTGCTCGAATTAGCGTATACTCGTTTCATCCAGTGTACAAATGTTTGCAAACATACGGTAACTGGATGAGCTCGGGGTTTGGTTTGTCCATAACTCCCGTGAAACGCAACTGAAATGCAACTTGTATCTTTTAGACAATGTAGACACATGAATCCCCTTGCGAAAGGGTGACGTCGAAAGGCAAAGGGATGACGAAAGAATGGTCCATTGTGTAGGGCTTAGGCTCCGGAGCTTCGGCCCGAAATCCGTGCTCCCGAAATCCGAAATCCCGAACCCGAGGTGGGCGGCCCCGCACCTTCCCTTGCAAGAGAAGAAAGCCGCTGATGTGATACAGTGACTCGCGCTTGACCGGTTCTCAATGTCCTTAACCTTCGAACATTGTCTACGGTGTGTTGGGATTGCGCCAAATACATGAAGAATAGTTTTTGTTTTAATACAGTTTTTAAACTACATACATGTACCCTCTCATGGGTGCTTCTAAAAGTGTTTGTATGTGTTTTGCCATAATTTCAACTGTCTTTCCGCACTGTACTTGCTACCAGCCATAGAAAGGCAAGCGACACCATGCAGGTCACGTCAAAAGTCGAGTGCACGCGCTTTGGTACCGTATGTTGGGTGCATGCACCCGCCACAGATTCGTGATTCATGCACTGGATTGTTCCTAGCGTGTTTGCGTCTGTCTGGCAGCCAAGGAGGAAGTCCAGGGCAGGGCAATATGTCAAGGTGCCCACGCAACGGTTCAGCCTAGTCCAGCCAGTGCCTTGCATGCGGGTGTCGCAATAACAACGCATTCCGCCCCTACATGAGTCATCTCACTCCGGAAGTTGTATGGCTTGAGGAAATTAAGAACCTCTTTGCGTGTTCTCACTCACCACCGCTTACCTATTTATCCCTGTTGCAGCCACCATACACTGCTAAATTGTGTTATTGTTACATCCAGGTGGGCGGTGTTTGACGCCAGGCAATGCCGGCTCCGCCGTTTCTCCTGGCTTATCATGCGTGATTTGTGGAATAGGAGGCGTGCGAGTGTGGTGTAGTGGTTAGCATCCAGGCCCGGAAACCCTGAGACCTGGGTTCGAATCCCAGCACTGCAATCGCCTTTTTTCCACAACTCTTCAATCGACTTCAGTCGGTTCAACATTGAAAGCTGCTGTCGAACTTCTGAATCTTCAGTCGGAATGTTTAGTCTGCCAACCGAAGACCTGTGTGTGGGCAGTGGCCTGATCATACTGGCGGTCTTGCCCTGCACCTGTCTCTACGTGCCGCTGTGCAGCGCCCTGTGGAGTCTGGCCAAGGAGCAACCGACATTTCTGCTCTTTTTGAGCAGCTCCCTCGCGGATGTCCAGATCTTGACGACCTACGCCTTCCTAGGCAGCAGTATTCTCTGGCCAAGCCTGACATTCCCGGGATGGCTGACCAGTCTGTGGATGTCGATAGCCTGGTGGGTGTTTTTCTCACTCGCGGTTGCATTCTATTCTAAAGATCGCAAGCTCTCACAAATTCTAGTTTATGACCTTGTGCACACCCTCTAAAGACATTGCATAGAATTGTTAGCATACTCTTCTCCATGACGCCTTCCAGTCTAGAGCCTAATAAATAGCCAAAGACATTCGGAAGAACGCCATCTGTAATCTAGTGACGACACGAGAAATTCCATGAATAGAGAAAGACTCGTTTTAGTGGACCAATAGAGAATCGAACCCAGGCCAGGACCGCGCACGCAAGAGGCCGATTCTCTACCACTACGCCATCCGCTGCCCCCATTGTATGGAAAGGCTCGTTCGAAGTTTAGGTACTCGCTGTCGTTCCACTACACGATCATCGGCGTGAATCGCGCCTGCGCGGTGCTGCTCTACCAGCGCAAAATCGAGCACATCTTCACGAGACGCATCTGCACCGCCTGTTGCCTCACGGGTTCGATTCCACTTTACACACCGGTATAATGCGATTGTTGACGCACCAAACCGGGTTTAAGCTTTAGCCCGCACTATCTGCACCTGTAGGTAAACGGATGCAAACACTGAGCCGCTGCAGACGTTGATTGGATTGTTGAAAGAAGTGTTGTAAAATACACCAAATCTATAAATTCTGATGTACCAGATACGCTCAGATGTTTCCTATTTGTTTACCCAACGTCCTCTGTCACGTTTCAGCATGGTTCGTCGCAGTCTTCATGTCCCTTTACGAAAACTGGCTTTGTTCTGGCGCGTCGGTCGTCGTAAATCCTGAGATCTATGGCCTGGGCCCAGCTAATCTGACCCATTACATGGAGAGTGGTGCAGCAGCCGTTCAGATTGCTTCCGATGCGTTTTGCTTTTCCTCCATAATCCTGATATACGGCTCGCTGCTGCTTGCGATTTGCTGCTCCAAAGAGCTGCGACGACTTTTCACTGGTAACCCACTACTTATATGTACCGTATGTGCATGTAAGCTGAATTTGGTGACCCACTGCCGTCTAAAACACGTTGGATCTGTTGGAAATGTCCCATCCACACAACTACCGGTAATTGTAGTTTTATTGAAAGTACAATGTACCATGTGCAGCAAAGTAATGCCCATTTTTTAACGCTGTTTAGGTGGTCCGTCTCAAGGTCGATTGTCGTCGACACAGTCACGAATTCTGCTGATCTCTGGCACCAATGCCACCTTTTTGATCGCATTTATGGCGGCCTTCTTGGTCGCGGAACTCTTGGAGACCAAGTGGGCCATGCTCATGATCCATCTGCTCATGATCGCCAACTCGGTGTCCAACGGACTTCTTCTGGCCTGCTTCAGCACCGTCGTGAGAAACGAGGTAATTTTCCCTGTACATGGTCAATATTTCGGTGGTTGGGACTCCCCAAATCCCCTGACAGCGTGTGGCCTAGCGGTAGAGAATCGGCCTCTTGCGCACACGGTTCTGGGTTCGATTCTTGGTGGATCCACCAGATCCAGGACTTAGCTCTCAATGGATTTTTTCGTGCCGTCACTGCCCTGGATGACAGATGTCTTTGGCTGATTATGCGGCTCTAGACGGGAAGGCGTCATGGAGATGGATATGCTATATGGGACAATGACGGCCTCATAGCGTTGCCCCTAATCCAACAACCAACAACAACGCAAATCCTCCAATAGTACCCTCAATACACACAGTTGTAAACTCTCCTCACCTTCCAGTTCGCTACCGCTGGAGAGGGCACTTTTAGAAGATTTGTGTCGTACAAGTGCTTCTCACCATGTGCAATTCAACTCCAAGATTGTACTTGGACAGCGTCGGTGTTGTCGTTTTTGTTGGATCAGAGGCAACGCTAGGTCAATGGTCCATTTAGCATACCCTTCTCCATGACGCCTTCCCGTCTAGAGCAGCACAATGAGCTAAAGAGTTTCGGAAGAACGCCATCTGTAATCTAGGGCAGCGACAGCACGAGAAAATCCATCGAACAGCGTCTTACTTCGAAAATTGAATTGTGCAAACGCAGCACTCTGACGCGCACCCACTTCAGGTAGTCAAAACGGTGGCCAATGGTGTCAAGACGCTCCACTGCAGTGGCAGGGTTGTGGTGAGGAAAGAGGTCTTTGACTCCCACATGTTGGCTCTCGTCATGTGATCTTTTGCATAGGTACATTGTAGCAACAGTTCATGCCAAACGCATGCAGTACATGGCGACAGTACTGTTCAGCATTAGTATGTAATGTTTTTTTAACCAATCGCATTACACAAACGAAACGCGCAATATTAACCCTGCATACTGCAGGCGGTCAAAACGGTGGCGTCCGGAGTCAAGACTTGGCCAAACTGCTGACGTTTAATAATGAATCGGACTTCGCAAAGAATTCTTGTGATGGAGTAGTCTGTTAACACGTTCATGTCGTTTTCTTTTGTTGTATGTATTGATTTTTGTGATGACCAGTCTGTTTGGCGCTACGACGCAGTTTAGAAATCGCTCTTTGTAGGCGACGGCGACAACAAAGAACATTAGGTACTTCAATTTGTTTTTGTTTGTGATTTCTGTAAAAAAGTTTGTGAAAATTAATGTGTAAAATCACGGTTTCATGACGTGATGAGTCCGGGCCCTGGTCGACGATGCGATTTTAGTGTCGACGGTCCCCCGTGTGGCGGTTCTGGCTTCGATAATTGATTATTCCACCAGATCGAGGACTTCCCTCCATCTCAATGGATTTTCTCGTGCCGTCACTGTCCTAGATTACAGATGGCGTCGTTCCGAATGTCTTTGGGGCTCGAGGCTGGAAGGCGTCATTGATATGGGTATGCTAAATGAGTCTCTGACGACCTCCTAGCGTTGCCCCAAATCCAACAACAGCAACTCGTGTGTCGGATGACAGTTCCTCGTCGATCGCTGCTACAATATGTACCTATATTGACGACGCCAGTGCTGCCGCGTGCTCCCAACAGAAGAAACGCAAACACACACTGTAGTACACCTGGGAAGCAGGCTTTGTGATGTGCGTGCATGTACCAGCGTGTGCAGATACCCTCTGGTGGGGAATCTCACTCAGCTCCAGTGCTTCACAGCAGAGCACCTCCCAGCGCTCCGCGTTTAGACATCGGCCATGCGTGTACAGTACGCACTGCATGCATCGGTTGTGAATTGCGGCTCGATATTGTGGCTTACAAGAATCTATACAGGCATGCAGGTAAAGTACGCAGGCAGGTTGACTTTTGCGGCTTTCTAGGAATTTCTCCGGAATTTTCTCCTTGTAATCGCTAGGTTTGCAGTTCAGCGGCTTCAGGGCTTCCCACTATATTTTTTTTCCACACCATGTAAACCTAAGCTGAAGCATTGGCTTAAGGCGCCACCGCGTCTCTCGGGAAGCGGACCTGCAAGGCAAATGTGCTCGATTGTGCGTTTAGGAGCTGCTTCGATGGTGCGTGCGTGCGTGCGTGCGTGCGTGCGTGCGTGCGTGCGTGCGTGCGTGCGTGCGTGCGTGTGCGTGCGTGCGTGCGTGCGTGCGTGCGTGCGTGCGTGCGTGCGTGCGTGCGTGCGTGCGTGCGTGCGTGCGTGCGTGCGTGCGTGCGTGCGTGCGTGCGTGCGTGCGTGCGTGCGTGCGCTTCGCCGGGACGAGTAAAGGCTAACGCCAACAATGCTTCCACGTCCATTGGTCTGAACGGAGTATATTCTAAGTATTTCGTACTCTATTCTATTTTATTCTAAGTATTTTAAGTATTTTTTTGGAAGTTTGAGACCGAAGTCTCAGGCGAGAGGGGGACCCATATGTCCTTGGTTACCTCTGCCTACAAGACCGATTGTCTCAATGAGAACAGCGATCAGGGGGCACAGTTTTGGCGTGAGCCCTTTGCCCAAAGGGGTTACTGTTTTCTGGCAGTCTTGCCACGCTGAGGATTGAACTCCGCACCTTGCGGTTTGGAGCCAACGCCTTAGCCCAACTGCGCAAACAGCCGCCAAATTATAAGTAAGTATTCTATTTCGCGAGTATATTTTAAGGTTTAAACATCCGCGATACGGTAATTTCGCGGTTACGCCGGGTTACGCCGGTTATGCGGGTTACGCCGGTTAAGGTTACGCGTTTCGTAAAACGCCGAGAAGACATTTTTTTTTTTTTTTTTTTTTTTTTTTTTTTTTAAATTATTTTTAATATTTTTTTTTTTTTTTTTTTTTTTTTTTTTTTTTTTTTTAAATTTATTTTTTTATTTTTTTTTATTTTGTTTTTTTGTATTTTTTTTTTTTTTTTTTACTTTTGTTTTTGTTTTTTGGGTATTTTTTTTTTTTTTTTTTTTTTTTGTTTTTTTTTTTTTGTTTTTTTTTTTTTTTTTTTGTTTATCTATTTTTTTTTTTTTTTTGTTTTTTGGGTTTTTTTTTTGTTTTTTTTTTTTTTTTTTTTTTTGTTGGGTGTTTTTTTTTTTCTTGTCTGTTCCTCTTTTTTTTCTTTTTGTGCCCCCCTCTTTTTTTTTTTCTTGGTTCGCAGAAAGCAGCGGCTACACGTCTCGTCGTCAGACTCGGACGACGTCGACGCCGACTTTGCCGTCCAGCTGGCCGCCGCTTCGTCGCGCGTCAAAGCCAAGCAGTGCCACGGCTCTGCTTCTTCTACTTCTTTAGGTGCGGCACTGACTACGACTGCTGACCTGACTGGCGAGGCGACGCAGCAGACTCGGCATAGGTGCCCATGGGGGGGGCAGGGTTGCATAAAAAAATTTCAAGTTTTTTTTAATTAAAGAAAAATTAAAAAAAAAATTTAGTTGACTTAGGAGCCATCATTGGTGCCAAATACCTGTACTATAAGAAAGATACTTTTAGCCTATTAGAGTGTCAAACACAAGTAATAGTGCTTCCCTAAAGCCTTTAGAAGCACAGCATTGTTTTAGTCAAAATGGTGACAAAACCGCTGCCTCTAAATGGTCATGTACGGTATCGCACTATGTTGGGATTGGGAACCAGTTGGGAACAACAAAAAGAGCTTGGTTAAACCCAGCTCTTTTTTTAAACCAACCAAGCCCGAAACCAAATCCTGGCTACGCCACTGCTTCGTTTTGGTGCTTATAAGCAAGTTTATGCATGAATAACTACTAATTGTACTGTACCATCTAAACACCATTTGAACGCCTTTTTGCCACTCAAAAGCTAAATTTTACCCAAAAACAGAATTTTTTTAATTAAAAAAATCCAACTTTAAAAAAAATATTTTTTTTTCTTAAAAGAAAAACACTTTCTTTTTAATTTTGCAACCCTGGGTGGGAGGGCATACCCCGTAAGACCCTGTCCCGAAAGACTCAGGACGACCCCCCCCCCACCCTCGGCTTTCATTTTCTGGTAAGCCAATTTGTCTTGTAAAAATGACAAAAAGTATGCCTGCGGCGCTGTCTTTTTGTTCTTTGCAGCTTTAAGGTACATAAATTGAGGCGAATAAGTACCATCATTTGTGCAATTCCAACGTAAAGCTCCATCCCGAAAATCCCGATGTACCCACCCCCCTGCCTTCAAAAAATTTCGCGATTTATTACCCCTCCCCTGGCCCAATTTTCGTGGGCACCTATGAGACTTGGGCACTGGGAGTGTCTGCGCTTGGTGCCATACACGCGTGCGGAATATGGCACACGTGTATCGTGGGACAGCGGATGACCTATAGTCTGTCCAAAAAAGATCCAGACTGGGGTTTTTTTGGCCGTAGCTGCTCGGATTTGTGGAAACGCGGGTCGCAGCGAGGGTTGATCGATTCCTTGGCTCGAGCTACGTTTCAAACTGGAAAAATTTTGTAAATAGGAAAATGCGCATCCGAGTTATAATCGGGTGTAGTTTTTGCACTTTTTACTGGAGAGACGGATTTGCGTGAAAATTGCAGGGCTGGTAGAGGACAGATGCCCCATATCACCATCCAAAAATCATTTCGATCCGGTGGTGCGCTATCAAGATACAGTTGCTCAAAAATGGCAGAAATCGAAAAAAAATCGCCAAAAATGGCCAAAACAGAAATTTGCAGTTCACCCCCACCTTTTTTTTCTCCAAATCCCCTCAAATTTGGCGTGTATACCCTTCCGAGGGACCCGCACCCGCATGCCAAGCTAAGCATTTTTGAAGCCCACGTGGTCCGCGAGCCCGCGAGCGGCGTTCCTCTACTCCGCGTCGTCACCCACAAGACCGTGCCCATTAACCAAGGATGAGTCCGCACCCTCTTCAAGTCCAAAGATTCTCTCGCCTTTGATAACTTTCTATCAGCTCCACCATCGACATCATCAAAGCCCCCGCACAGCACCTCCAGTTTGGCGCAGCTTGGTCTTGTTTGCTGTTAAACGCACAAGGCACTGCTGGTGTTTGGCTGCACTGACAGTCGCATGAGCATGTCACGATTTCAAGTTTCAAGTACCTCTGGTTGCTTGCCACGCTACGCCTGATCGACGATGATCTGCATTGCAGAAAATTGCTTTTGTAGTGCACGCTGCGGTCATGCAAAATAAAATGGCATGCGTTAGTGCAGTGAAAGGGTTCATTGTGTCGTTGTAGGCTTTTGGATTCCTGGTCTATTGTGGAAAATTCGAATACTGCACAAAACGCTTTCAAATACTGCCTATACACCGGGTGCGCCGCGAATTTCTGATATTGCCAAATTTCACAATTTTCAACGAGCTGTTTCTCAATGAGGCGTTGGCCGACCAGCACGATGTTTGGAGAGTTATACTGTCAGGGGGTCTGCTACCCACCATGCAATTTACATGCAAATCCGTCCATCCAGTAAGAAGTGGAAATCTTCACCGGATTATAACTGGAATGCGCCTTTTCCTATTTTAGAAACATTTGGCGTTTGGAATGGGGATCCGAGAGACGAATTGATCAGTGTTCAAATCGTCGATGTTCTGGCCCGAAATAAGCCAATCGTGTCAAAAACCCGCTTCAATGTTTGTGTGTCCATTACTCGCACCAATATAGCTTCAAAAATGCTTAGCTTGGCATGCGGGTGTGGGTCCCTCGGAAGGGTATACATGCCAAATTTGAGGGGATTCGGAGAAAAAAAAGGTGGGGATGAACCAGGGTTGCACAATTTAAAAAAAAAAGTTGGATTTTTTTTTTTAAATTAAAAAAAAATT
This sequence comes from Paralinhomoeus sp. GSCO2_6, assembly GCA_030248085.1. Classification (NCBI taxonomy): domain Eukaryota; kingdom Metazoa; phylum Nematoda; class Chromadorea; order Monhysterida; family Linhomoeidae; genus Paralinhomoeus; species Paralinhomoeus sp. GSCO2_6. The sequence continues at coordinate 13,058 of JASAMY010002535.1, read as the reverse complement.
CTCTGTTTTTGGGTAAAATTTAGCTTTTGAGTGGCAAAAAGGCGTTTAAAAGGTGTTTAGATGGTACAATTAGTAGTTATTCATGCTTAAACTTGCTTATTAGCACCAAAACTAAGCTCTTTTTGGGGTTCCCAACTGGTTCCCAACATAGTGTGATACCGTACACGACCATTTAGAGGCAGCGGCTTTGTCACCATTTGACTAAAACGATGCTAAATATGCTTCTAAAGGCTTTAGGGAAGCACTATTACTTGTGTTTGACACTCTAATAGGCTAAAAGTATCTTATAGTACAGGTATTTGGCACCAATGATCGCTCCTAAGTCAATTTTAAAAAAAAATTTAAAAAAAAAAAAAAAAAAAAAAATTTTTAATTTAAAAAAAAAACTTGAAATTTTTTTTTTATGCAACCCTGGGATGAACTGCAAATTTCTGTTTTGGCGATTTTTGGTGATTTCTTTTGATTTTTGCCATTTTTGAGCAACTGTATCTTAATACCACGTCACCGGATCGAAATGTTTTTTGGATGGTGACATGTGGCATCTGTCCTCTACCAGCCCTGAAATTTTCACGCAAATCCGTCTCTCCAGTAAAAAGTGCAAAAACTACACCCAATTATAACTCGGATGCGCATTTTCCTATTTACAAAATTTTTCCAGTTTGGAACGTAGCTCGAGCCAAGGAATCGATCGACCTGCGCTGCGACTGGCCGTTTCCACAAATCCGAGGAGCTATGGCCAAAAAACCCCCAGTCCGGATCTTTTTTGGGCAGACTATAGTAGTGGTAGAGAATCGGCTTCTTGCGCGCCGTTCTGGGTTCGATTCTTGGTGGATCAACTAACCAGGATTTCCCTGATGATGGATTCTCTCGTGTTGTCGCTGCTTGGCTAGTGCGTCTAGACGGGAGGAAGGGGCGTCGTGGAGATGGGCATGCTATATCGGCCATTGACGGCCTCCTAGCGTTGCACGTAGGCCTAATCGAACAACTACAACAACGTGCTTACGCTGCTGCTCATCATATGTGGAGTAAGGGGGGGGGGGGATCACCTCCTCCCCACTGGCTATAGCCGTCCCGCATTTTTGCAGGAACACCCCCTTTTCCTGGGGAGCTCTGGACCTCCTGGAAACCACCCTCAGATACCCCCCCCCCTTGGCTTCAGACCCTGTGCTCATCCCCGAGAACCATGCAGGTCGACAAAGTCGAGGCAAAGGCGCCGAGGACAAAGAGGAGCGCCGGCGGAAGGGGAGACTGCGGTCGCGCAAACATCGCCAGGGTGCGTTCTTGTGCAGTTTGTGGCAGCAGCCGTTTTGCGTTCCGCATGTTTTAGGTGAATCGGAATTGGAAAGGCAGCAGCGTCGAGCGTTGGACCGTCTGCGACAGCGCATACGTCGGCAAGGCGAGAGCTCTGTTTTAATTAAAGAGAATGAAGAATTTCAACGAGTCAACAATTTTATTTTCGCGTGCGAATGCACTGCCAATGGTCCGAATCTGTAGGAATTCACCTTTCGCTTGCCGATGATTGGTTTTATAGGACGATTTGCCCCGCGCCGCTGTTTTCGAGACTGCCAATTCTTTTTGAAACATGTCAGCCCCTCCCCTTTGCATCAAACTTGCATTGCGAGTGTGACCAAAAGGTAGGTTGGGTCAAAAGTCAGTGGGGAAGGGGTCTAGAGCCAGCCCAGGTAATGTCTGGGATAAGAAATTGTGGAGGGGGGGGGGTTCGAAATGGTAGATTTCGCACCGAAATTGCGTGTAAATGGGTACTTGTGGTCCAAAATGGGTCAGAATAAGGTCTAAATAGCCTAAATTTGAGCTTTTGGGTCACACTACATCCCAAATTGCTCCCCCCAAATTGCGGAACGTTGCTACCCCAAATTGCGGAGCGGCTATAGCCAATGGGGTATGTGACCCCCTACAACCTCCCCCCCCCGAGCCGAGCTCACCTATGATTGCGACACCTCTGATTCAGACCTGGCGGTCCCTGAGGAACCTGGAGGGTGGTGCTTAGTACCCCTCCCGCCACTCTGAGATCTGAGATTCACCCCCCCCCCCCCCGCCATGGCTGTCTTTTATTTTCTGAACCTCAACGCAATTTATTGCAGAAAATGGCAAACCTTTTGTCTGCAGCGCTGTATTTGTACACTTTTTGCTTTATTTCTGCTCAGGGCAATTAAAGACTTTTTACGTTTTTTTATCCTGACACACTATCTTCTTTTATGCCATATTGCACTATGCTAGGGATGAAAATATCAAGCACGTTTGTCGTCTATGCATCACCAGCGGGGGTGTTGGGTTTTGGTTGGGGGGGGGTCTGCTCATATCGCGGCGGCGGCGGGCGAATTGTCCTAAGTGTTTTTCGTTGCTTTGCGTATTTTTCGGTGGCGCTCCTCTCGTCGCTTTTTTGGTTTGTTTGGGCGAAGCTCGCGTTAGTGTTGTTGGTGGTGTGTTTTTCTTCTTTGTGCGCGCGCCGCTCGCGCGCCCCCCTATTCCCGCGCCGGGCCGGCCGTCTTCTCAGCTACCAAGTGTACCGTCTAAAGACCGTTTTATCGTCCTTTGCCACCCCACCCAGAAGCTACATTTTGAAAGAAAAACAAGAAAAAAACAACCTAAAAAGTTATTTTTTTAACATGGTGCGCAATGTTTTTTTTTTAGATGAAGGGGAATTGGAAAGGCAGCGCCGTCTAGCACAGGAGCGGCTGCGACAGCGCATACGTCGGCAACGTGAGGTCTAGGCATAGGCTTAGTTCGTTTCATGAGCGCGTTTGCGCGTACGAGCTGCCCTAGGGGTTCCCAGAACTGACCCACCCTGGTGACGGGGTGGCGTAATCGGCGTAATCTGCGTAATCTCGGCGCGTGGTTACAATAAACGGAGGCACTGCTGTTTTAAGCGTGGCGCACGAAGGCAATAAACGGCAATGTCCACACATACATACACACGCCTATTCATATAATACGCATATGCACGCCTGCCTCTGTTTAATCAGGGTGCACGCGGCAGCGTACAACCCTAATATGTGAGCACTTCCTCAATGCGGTTTGTTGAATTTTCAGTCGCTTATAACTCTTGATTGCCTGAACGGATTGTGGCGAATGATAGCTCAAAAGAACCGCCTTCTAGACCAGAATCGAATGAGCCGTCCCGCGTTTTGGTACTCGAGCACATTAAGACGAAATGTCCGAAAATGTTCCGAAAAAGTGGTGTTTTTTTTTCCTGTTCTGCACACACTTTTTGGGTCGCCGCTCTGGAACGCTGCTGTCGATTTTGACGAAACTTGGCGTGAACACGTGGTATATAATCGCAATTTTGTGCCCCAAGGTAAATTCGTCTAGGTGCTACGGATCTAGAGTTATGGCCGATTTGGTCATTTTTTGGGACATAGTCGTTTATTTTTGGCCAACAAGAGTAAAAACCCGACAAGAGTAAAAGTCGAAAAATGCCGAGTAAACCCCCAAATGTTTTTTGATATTCGTGAACAGCTTTACAAAGAATGTCTGGGACGCTTGCATGACATTTGAAATTCTCACCACATAATGAGATATTGGCAACCAAAATTTCGCCAAATCCGACCAAAAAAAGTTTGTCACCTATAGGCGCTTCAACCGTTCGTGATACCGCTGTGCTGTAATGACAAAAGTTAATCGTCCGGACTTGGAATAGGTTACTTTCGACAAATGGGAGCGCTCCGATGCCCGTGTCTCTGTCAGCCCTCTTCGAAAGGCCATTTTTTTAGGTGTTTTGTTCCAATAGTTTGTTAGCTATAGACGCTTCAACCGTTCGTCGCAGAGCTGTGCTGTAATGATGAAAGTTACTCGTCTGGACCTGGAATAGGTCACTTTCGAAAATGGGAGCGCTCCGATTTCCATGTTTCGCAGCTCGACCCTCTTGGCGCACCCCCATTTTGGACAAAATTGAACTATGATCGTGCATTATTTTTCATTTCCTGAACGAATTCTGGCGCGTGATAGCTCAAAAGAAGCGCATTCAAAGGGGGAATCGATCAGGTCATAACACGCTTCCATACGCTTGTGCATTACCGAGAAGTTTTTGGAGATGGCAGGACCGACTTTACATAACAAGCTTCTTGGTTCGTCGCCCACTCGCGCCTGCATCAATTGGACGGAAACCTCGCAGGCATCTATGCTCCACATCAAAAAATGAAATCGGCGGAGGGACTCTTGCTACATGCCAGCTATGGTTTACTGGGCACATTCTTCTTTTTACCATGTTCCCTAAATCAAGAGGTCGCTGGTTCGAATCCCAGTAACGCCTGCCTGTGCCTTTGCACGTGTCCCCTTGGAAAACCCATCAGCGTTGCTTTACTGCAGTGTCTCCAGTCCATTCCACATTTTTTGTCTCTTTTCTAGGTTCTTTTACCAGAATTTTGGTAATTTTTTGAGCTAGAAATATATTAATAGACGAATGCTCGCTACAGCCCCTGATACATGAAAATGACACATCTGCACACCCGCACGCACGCACGCACGCGCACGCACGCACGTACGCACGCACGCACACACGCACGCACGCACAATGTGTACAGTGGTACACGCTTTTCATAAGCTTTATGGTGCAACACTGAGCATGCGTCCATTCTGGTCTGCTGCTGTGGGTTTGTATGTGTGTGCGTGCGTGAGTTTTTGATTAATCTTTCTTTTACGAAAAAACACTGTATTAAGGAAAATTTTGCAGGTGGCTGCAAAAAAAAAAGAGAATATGTGACGCTCCTTTAGGCCCAGTTTGAAAAAACGCGGTATTAAAAGTAGCCACTTCATCAGATGATCAACTTCAGTTTGGACAAACCGTGTATAATCGAACCAAGCGCAGCAACACGTCACATATTCGGCGTTTGTTGTGCGAGCCATTGCACACAGCCACAACACTACCACTATCAATCCACCCTCACAAACTCTTTCATCTCTCTGACGATGCGCATCATTCATTAGGCATCGTATGGATGGACAGGGCACACAGCCAAAGATTCTGCATAAATAATTTTGCTACCCTGCCCATCTTAAATTTTTAATATGTGGCTTGCCCTTACAGTAAGTGATATGCACCATCAATTCACGATCTTGAGTACCAAGTACATTGTATACCCTACGTTCAATCTTCGATTCTCGTTCAACTTTGTTCCGCTTCTGTTAGCCTGTGCCTATGGACGAATGGAACTGCCATCTGTAGATGTCCAGTCAAGGACAAGGCCCGCTCTCGTCTCTGAGTCCAAGGAATGAAAGGCCTCGGTCCTCATGCAGCCTGGACTGCCTTTCCAGTGATCCAAGCGAGCACAACAAACGCCGAATATGTGACGTGTTGCTGCGCTTGGTTCGATTATACACGGTTTGTCCAAACTGAAGTTGATCATCTGATGAAGTGGCTACTTTTAATACCGCGTTTTTTCAAACTGGGCCTAAAGGAGCGTCACATATTCTCTTTTTTTTGCAGCCACCTGCAAAATTTTCCTTAATGTAACTGCGCGCCGAGATTACGCAGATTACGCGTCATTACGCCGATTACGCCACCCCGTCACCAGGGTGGGTAAGTTCTGGACACGGCCCTAGGTCCCTAGGGAACATAACAATTGCGGTTGAGGGCTGCCCCCTCCCCACAGCCAGCCATGGTTCACCATTTTTGTGGTCATTCCCGACTCTGTGCCTAATTTCTCAACCTTTTCGGCATGTAAAATTCGCGTGTTTTGCGTTATTACCTCCTCTCCTTTCCCCCATGCGTGCGGGTGCACGCAACAATGTCGTATACCATACCGTGTGTTCGTCGAAATTCAGAGGAAAGCGAGCTGCAACGTCGAGCGCGACTAGACGCAGACCGGTTGGGACTTCAGAAGATGCGTCGTCACGGTATGTAAATTGCGCGCGGGTGCAGGGGTGCGCATTGGTTTAACGGGGATTTGGACCTGGGGGGGGGAGGGTTCGGGCACTTTCTGGGGGGGGGGGTGGTGGGGGGGGGGGTGAAAATCTGGAGGAGGGGGGGTCTGGGCAGAAAAAATGGGCAATTTTTGGTCTATTTTAGTCAAAAATACACTGTAAAAGCCTGAAAATAGGTACTTTTTAGCCGAAATACACTGTAAATAACGCAAACTAGACACTTTTGGGTCGATTCTTGCTCAAAAACACTGTACAAAGTGCATTTATTTAGCAATAGTATGTAGTAGAAAGTTTTCAAAAAGTCTGGGGGGGGGGGGTGGGTGGGGTTTCGCACGAACCTGGGGGGAGGGTTGGGGGGGGGGTGTGGGTAGGGTCAAAACCAGCAAGTGGGGGAGGGAAACCCCCAACCCCCCCCCCCAGTTACAGGTATGGGCGTGCGTGCTTAGTTTTTTTTATTCGCCCCTTGCGGTCAGGGCGCACGCCAACAAAGGACCGATTTCGTGCATTGCTGATTCGTTGATTCAAGAGTAAAATCGCAACGACAAACAATTCAGGCGGTTCGTCAGTCTCGTCACCTAAGACGCCCAAACGAAAGCGACGAAGCGTTTCTGGCTCGTCGGACAGCAGAGTGCGAGCTGATGAAGAACCCAGCCAACAACAGTGTGAAGTGTGGCAACGTCGGCTGCAGCCGGCACGGGAAGAGCGAGGAAGGCTGAGGGCCGCTGAGGTCGCTATTTGCCGCGAATTTTGCCAGAACCGCCGCTTGGCTCGCAATGGCTGCTACTATCCTGACGCTGGTCTGGCACCGCCAGCGTCGGATTCTGCTGCCACTGCCACTCGTGATACGCATCCCGAACCGGTGGTACCAGCGACGTCATCAATGGCAGCAACTTGCTCGGCTACATCAGTGGCTAAACGGCTTGCACACGTCAAAACTGAACCGGTTGAAGAAGAGGAGAACGCTACCTCGCTGCCGACGGTCACAATCGACACCAGCACCACCAACGTCGAGGTCGTCAGCAGTGGCATTGTCAAGGAGGAGAGGGCGGAAGGGGATTACGCCTCACCGTCACCACAGGTGCCTTTTTCGGCAGTGTAGTAACAACTACAGGGTGGGCAAGCTTCGACTTACGCTCCTTGTTCAAGCATTTTCGCACGGTTGGCTGAAGCGGTTTTGATCAAATTTTAAGCACATGTAGAGGTCAATCTAACTTAGACTTCCTCAAAGTTTTAGTTAGATCAATTACGTTGTTCAAAAGTTACGCACAAACCAATTTGTATACGATAAAATGAGTGGTTCCAAAGAACTGTAGTGCAGCTTTTTGAAACAATTTTTTTGCGTGGGTATGTCGTGGCAGAAATCCTCTTTGTAACAGACAGCGCGTGCGTGTACATTGTAAAACAATTTTACAAAACGGACAATCAAGCTGAAGTTATTCGTCGAATCAAAGTTGAGTTCCCAACAACAAACGCGCCATCACAGAACACTGTCTCACCTACCGTAAAGCGCTTTGAACAGACTGCGCAGTTGCTAATCGCCCTCATCCGAGGCCAAAGCCAGTCAGCACTGGATCAACGGAAGAGCGTGTTTTGCGTGCGATTCAGAACTCGCCAGAGATGTCGACATGATGCCAGTCGCCAGAGAACGCACAATTTACTGTGTACAAATTGTTTTGTGCATAACTTTTGAACAACGTAATAGATCGAACTGAAACTTCAAGGAAGTCTAGGTTAGACTGATCTCTACATGTGCTTAAAATTTCATTAAAATCGCTTTAGCCACCCCTGAGATATGCTTGAACAAAGAGCGTAATTCGAGGCTTGCCCGCCCTGTATTTTGTTTGGCGCAATCCCAACACACCGTGGAGGCGTAGGCAATGTCAGACATTGGGGAAGGGCCAAGGGCGAATGTCACTGTATCAGAACAGCGGCGTTCTTCAACGGCGAGGGAAGGTGGTCCCCCCACTTGGCACGGATTTCAGACCGAAGCCCTGGACCGCCCTACACCATGAGCAGTGAGAGCGTTCAACCTTCTCCCCAAGCGGATTCGTAAGTCAGTGACCTTCTTGGAAGGGAGTTGAACACCCGACCGAAAAAACCTCCTAAATAGAGTCCTGGCTATGCAGCTGGACCCGTCACATGCGTTGTTTAGCCAGCTGTGGTGCTGGAGCGAGCGAAGACGCAGAGACGACGACGTCTGTTGTGCCAGGAGCAGGCAGAGGACGTCGACGTAAAGTCCGTCTTTATGAAGGATCCTAGACTGTCGAGGAGCCGCCAGGGTACCAGGCTTTGACCACTGTGCAGTTGGCTGTGCCTAGTATAGCTACGCTCGTGCCATGGCACCCAACCCACCCTCCCATGAGTGCTTTCACACTCACAAACGCACACATGGACAGGTTTAGGCGTGCGAGTGGGTGGGCCAACATCGACCATGCTGGGCAGCGTACTGCAAGGCAACGTCCGTTACCTGGGCTCAGTCACAGTGTCGAACGCGCAGCAGTTTGCCGTGAAGAACGAGACGATTCTGTCTGACGACATTGCGGTGACATGACGATGTCACATGAAAAACTCGCGCCTTTGTGACCTTGTGGTTGTTAAGAATACTTCTGCTCACTTGGTGTGGCAATGGCTGCGAAGCGCAACTGAGGACTTGGGGGGGGGGGGGTGAATGCCCTTTTGAGCTGCATGGGCAGGGGCCTCTCCAGTAGCCAATTGTGATTTACATGTCCAGGATGAGAACATTTGCCAGTAAGCACTATGGCCACTTCTCGCGGAGCCAAATGGATGAGCCTGGATGGCCCGTCTAGGGAGGGGGCGCAATTGTAGAAGTGGGCGGGGGGTAATTATAGGGTTTATGGTAAGACCTAACACTCCAATCCAAAGCGCAGTGCAGTCGGACACTTTGGTGCAGTCGGCTGGTCAAATCCGTCGTACGTGACGTGTGGCCGCCTTTCTACTTTTTTTGCTTGTTTGACACCACAGGTACACGAACACGACACAGCACGACGACGCCATAAACAACCAATGAAGATCGGGCGGCATATGATCGCATTGTATGTCTTACGGTTCGTTTGTTGCTGGTGGAACGCCATCAAACCCACAATCGAATCGATGCATGCTGCAAATCCGCTTGCCCACAATGCCGATTGCCGACTCAAATCAGCCCAATCAAGTGTCAACAACATGCATGTTCGGTGCAATGGTGAACAGCTGTTGCGGCGACTTGTCGGCCAGCTTCTTGATGAGCCGAACTGTTCTGTTGTTGTTGGACTTTGGCGAATGGATCGTGAAATTGAGTTCCACAGCTCGACGTAGGCTGCACGCGTCTTGGACTACATGGGCAGAATGAAGTAGGGATTCATCCACGTATACGCCGACCACGTTACGCGCCAGCTGTAATTGGCGGACACAATTGGGCAAAGCATCAGTACGCACGCACGCCAAGCACGCGCGCACGCACACACACACGCACGCCAAGCACACGCCCTCTAAGCACGCACGCACGCACACCAAGCACGCACGCCCGCTAAGCACGCACGCCAAGGACGCACATGAGATCGATCAATAGCGCCTTGGTGGTGTCCTCTTGCCAAGTGGCCGCGTGGCGCACCCATAAAGATTGTCACCAGGCCAACCAGCTGCAGCGCTTACGTCAGCGCTCCACAAATGGCCAGTTTGTGCCTGTTCATTGTGACACATTTCATTATTCTTTTAATTCATTTTTTCTCCAACAGCTCACCTCGACCCACACCGTGCCAGACAGCGTGACGCCGCGCTTGCAGAACAACGATAGAAAAGCTGCGCGGTACAACCGACGCTCACTACGTTGCAGACAATGTACATAAAGAATGGGGGCAGGTTCGCTTGGTGCTGAACGATGCATTTTCCGTAAGTGCAAGGCGTGCGTGCGTGCGTGCGTGCGCACCGTTGCCTCGAGGTCGAAGTACAAGCTCTGACTGGTCGCGTTCCACTTTGCCAGCTCCAAACGGACTGCGTTCGCTTGATCGGCGATGGCTACGGGGTGTGACCAACGCCAGCGTGCGGAGGCGACGATCGTCGAACATCTGCAAGTCGTCTCGTCCGATGGCCACTTGTGTCTTTTATTGTACCTGACCACATCTCAAGAACCAGTTCTTGAGCAAACAGTACAGGGCATTTCTGTAACCGGGTCCCCCCGCAAAGTTGGGGGTGGTATGTGTGATTTTGGGGGTAGGGTCCCGTCTGGAGCAAAAAGTGGTTGGGTATCTGGCCTTTTTTGACTTATATTCGGGCCTTTTTGGTCATAGATGGATCAAAATAGGCTCTAAATCGGCGCTTGATTTGCAGCTGTTTGATGGTCATACAACACCCAAAGAACCGGGAAAACACCACATTTACCCACTTTTGACTTTGTTTTTGACATGCTGTAGCTCGTTTGGGAAAAAAATTCCGGGGTGGGGGGGGGCCGAGGCGTTTGTGGTGGGTGTTGGTGCTGGATGAATTCTTGTAAGCTCGGTGTGCGTTAAACTGCGCGGGAGTATACTCTCAGTCACTGGGCAAGCAAACCCCAACCTTGTCGACCTTCGTGGGTGCGAGTATGCCGAGGAGGCGGTTGACGGCGATCGCGGTCACCATGAGCATCTGCCAGTCGCCCAGGCCCGTCACCATGCAGGCCGCCGCGTTCACCAGCCACGTCGACGAGCGCAGCGAAACCATCTGCATGCAACGGCATACCTGTAGCTGGGGTGGGGGGCTCGGGGCCCCCACAGACTTTTTCAACCACCCCCAACCCACTTCCCCCCAACCCTCCCCCCCAGAATTTTCCCAAGGTATTTTCACTCGGTCTAAAACGATAAAAGTGAGTAAATGTTGGCGGTATTTTCAGTGCTTTTCAGTGTTATATGACCATAAAACAGCTAAATAACACTGTTTAAACCCTATTGATAATCGATTGATCCACCAAAAAGTACCAGTATAACTCAAAAAATGGGCAGCTACCCCCCCACTTTTTGCTCCAGACAACCCCCCCCCCGAGAATTCGGCCATTTACTCACCCCCCAACCTTCCAGACCAGGTTACAGGTATGATGCAACGCATTCCACTAGTGGCCCTGGGGCACAATACTTTCAACTTTGCCTTACCAGGGGGCACTATTGGAAAGGACGCATTGTAAGGGGGGTCTCTATTGGAGGATTTACGGTTACTGGGAGTTTGCTGTTGTGAGCAAATCTTCCATGCAAATCTGCTGCTTATACAGTTGGAACTTCTTAAACCATTGCAATGGCATTGCAAAATTGGCGAGAAGCCGAAGTGGATTGGGACCATCGATCGCCCTGCCCTATCAACGCCTCAACAAAAAGGCACAGGGTTTTTGTAGAGTGCCACATTTTAGCTCTTTAATTAACTCGTGCAAACGACATGCAATTGGCCTGAGATTCGTGAACTGTAGGCACGTCCATTAGGAATTTTTTGGAGCCACCCGCATGTGCACTATCCGCGGTGACACGGATAACAAAATCCGCCGCCACCCAGCCAGTGACGATGGACTGCACTTGGTACCAGAGGGTAAAGGTCTGCGCGCAGTCCGCCACGCCCAACAGTAAGCATAGTCGAAAGAAACCGCTGTTGAAGGGTGCCACTCTTTCCTGTTTCTGATGATAATGTACAGAAATGACATGTACAGTATCAGTGAGGGCACCGACAAGACTCGCAGAATGCCGTCCACGTATCTGATAACGCCGGCTGCTTTTGTTGGAGCTGCCATTGCGTTGTTTTTTCAATGGCAACGCTGCAAATTGCAATCACCGTTGCACAGAGATAGACTACGGGTGCTTATATACGGCAATACGTAACTATAATTTCCTGACGTTTTGCTGTGCAGCATGTCTGTGTGTGTGTTGTACCTAGGTCCACTAGGTATGTATGAACGACCACCATGTGCTGCAGACACTAGACATTCAGTAGTGTACCCCTACTTCGACAAAGTCTGTGCCTGTTTGCAAGAGAATTCGAGCCAAAAAGCAATTTCAGCATTTCATTCTCTCCCGCTTTGTCTTGTTGGTGCGTTTGGAAATTAGAAGTGCATGTGAGTGAAGTGGTGGCCAGTGTGCACTGCCTGTAGAGAACCTACCGAATACTTTTCTCGTTTCTCGATGCTCCTATGTGGTAGGTTGGAAAACGCGCAAGTAGATAGTACATACAGTCTCACTAACGCCAATCTCACTAACTGAGGTTTCGTTAACGAAGAACGACGGGAGCAGTAGATTTGAATTTGCAGGCTTCAGTGACCGAGCAAACATTGTTCTCTGCTCCTCAAATGAAAATATGGAGTTCTGCTGACGTTGCACTCTTGCCAAAAATACCATTTTTGAGTTCAAAGTGCGTCTGCATTTCGAAAACATTTAAAAAACTGGAAATTTACATATCTATGCATACAGTACGCTCGACGCAGTGATCACAAAGTATGCCTTTCGAGTACAAATTGCGTCCATTTAAATCACGATTTATATCACTTTCCATGTCATACCAAAGGCCATGAAGATCAGGTTATCGCGTTCAAGAAATCTCTTGGCGGTTGTCAAGAAAGCATAATGTTGTGCTGCTCCGCGCAATTGGCACGTTCCTGGTCTGGTCATAACTCACGCAAACACGTTTTCATTCAATTCTGCCTCAAGTTCTACTTTTGAATTACACCTAGACCAAACCGTGTATGATTTTCATTTTCTTGATGAAATTTCGTTGGTGGTGCCACGAAAGGAAAGAGGTTCCATCGATTTGAGGAGAGACGAGCGACATGGTGTTGTTCCACTCAAAGTCGAGTTGTCGCGTCTGGCCTTGTCCAGCATCAGATGCTACAATAGCTATTCAATCGAGCATGCAAGTATTGATGCGAACACGTCCGTCACCACTGGACGACTGTGTCGCGTGCGACGTTGGTCACATCGGGTGGGCTGCGCTTGTTGCTTTCGGATTGCTTTCGTGAAATTCAACTCTAAACGAACAGCAGGCAGCGTCTATGCAGAAAACACTGACGACACAGATCGATGTGCCGGCCTGATCATGCAGCACTAACGGGCAAAAAAAGGCGGTCGTCGAGCTTACACAAGCGACTCTCTCGTGGTAGTCGTGTTGGCCACGTTTTTGCTGGAAATGCAATGGCTGATTCAGTGGTTGAAAACCAAACGATAGGCGCCGTTTGC